>JAIUZE010067259.1:0-10051 GCA_022085475.1 Heliosperma pusillum
AAAAAGAATTAACACTCAGGTTTGCAACGCTCAAAACTAAACAAATCCCCAGGGACCATAATGTGGAGGCAGACGCCTTATATGCCCTGGGAAACATTCAAATCAGGTACAATCTCTACGATACCTCTTGTCCACGTGCGGGAACCTGCTATATTGAAAACTGACTAGGAATAAAAGACACTTGGAGAAAGCAAGACCCGCACCCAGTGGCTGCAAGAAGCAAGAGTGCTAAGTAACACAACCGATGAAGAGAAAAGCCCGTCAGGATTTGCTGCAGAATGATATGTTACCAACTAGAATAAAAGGGAGGTAAGAAGCTTTAAAATGAAAGCGTCCAAATTCGTTCCAATTATGGTATTTTGTTCAGGAAATCTCTCGCCGGACCCTACATGAGGGGATTAGATAAAGAGGAATTCCAGTCTATCTTGCATGCTCTCCAGAGCAGTGATTGTGGAAACCATGTCAGGAGCAAGAGCCTGTCCAACAAGGCACTCGAGGAGGGGTAATTTTGGCCAACAATGCAGAAGGATGCCATGGAATATATAAAGAAATTTGACGCCTGCTAGAAGCACGTAGCAGTCAGCCATCATCCAGAAGAACCCTTGCACCCTGTAATTTCGCTCTGGCTCTTTATGAAGTGGGGAGTGAACATCGTGGGAAAATTGCTTAGAGCTTCAGGAAACAGAGGTTTCATGTTAGCTATGCCGGACTACTTCTCCAAATGGATTGAGGCCGAAACATTCCCCCATGTTACAGACTAGTAAGTTATCTCTTTTAATAAGCGTAATATCATCTACAAGTTCGGTATCCCATCGGAGATAGTATGTGATAATGGGTCCAAGTTCATATCAACAAGCCGGAAGAATTTTGTGCTAGGTGGAATATCTCCTTGAAAACATGTAACACCCCGCTACGGAAGAGCCTTTAAGCAAGGCCTTCTAAGAGTGAGAGGGTGTTATGCCTCTGTTTCCAAAGGGTAGGACGTACGAAAAACAATAACCTTACAACACAACATTTAAATTTACAATACTTAATAAATGTTCAATTACAACATGGTCGATCAAAACGAATAAAAACAATAAGTACAACTCGTCTAGACTCTAACAAACTAGCCAACGATCTCGCCAAATCCCCGTCATGCCCGTCATCATGAACATCTCATTAAATCAATAACTGCTAAACAACTCCTCACCATTCGCCGGAAATAGCGAATGGATCACGTTAGAGTTACAAAACACAATTCCAAAGTAGGGTCAGTCAACATATACATAATCAATATCAAGTCCATCAAAATATAATCATCACACGTTTCCGGTGCCATCAAATAGCGCTCACAAACCAACAACCACGGTGCCATCAACTAGCACGCCGCCCTGTCCAGGGCACACCGTAAAAACTATGGGCCCTACCGCAGAAGGTCACCCCTAGACCTAGGTCATAACCACGTGCACTGTTTCTTCCATGGTGGGAACATGAAGAGAGACTCCCATAGTCTATGGAGCCGATTCCCACAACCGCTGCATATAAACAAAAATATCAACTCCAATACAATCACAGCACAATCCACAATCCACACTCCAATCAACATATCACAACCATATCGCAATACACATCTAAGAATAAATCACATATACATTAATAGAGTAGGATTCACCTACATTTTAGCACTCCAAGCAATCATCAACAAGTAGTAGTCCAACACATGAAGTATCTCCAATGGAGTCCAAATATCACACGAAGCCAAGAAACAAGTAGGAGGAGAATACCGTCGTTTCATCAAACACCTTGCCTACATGCCATAAATAAAACAATCACTACTAAATATATCAAAACTTATCTAATACTAATAGTATACTAGAATACGACTCTAGACAACACAAATACAAAGATCTCAACAACTAATACGAAATCTCTAAATCTGGAAAATAAGGAGATAAACGAGATGAGAAGCTCTCCAAAGAATTAAGATAGGAAGACAAGTTCCAAGCCAAGATAAAAGTTCCATAACCACGAGATCGATCCAAAGATGAATATTTGAGAGCGTTTTAGGGAGTTTTATAGAGAGATTTAATGTAGTGCGATAAGCTGGAAGTAATAAAATGAGGGCTGCCAGTAATAACCCCACAATTAAGACCTAAAAGTGATTTGTGGAAAAGCTGAAACCGACATCAACTCGGTCGAGTAAAGTACACTCGACTACACTCGACCGAGTGAGAGATAATCCATTGAGTTTAGGATACTCGTCTGTGTGGCTAGATGCTGACTCCCTACTCTCCGGACCAAAGACACCTGGCAACTCGATCGAGTCACCAAAAACTCGACCCACCTACTCGGTCGAGTCACTACGATACTCCTTCGAGTGCCACCCCTACTCGGTCGAGGGACTATACAACTCGACCGAGTAACAACAAGAGCTGAATCCGGTAATAAGATCGCCATGGACAACCTAAAAAGGAGACTGAAGGAAATTGGGGGAAGATGGGTGGAAGAGTTGCCACTAATTCTTTGGTCTGATAAATACACCCCCAAGGTGGCTACAGGACAAACACCCTTCAGCCTGATGTTCGGAGCAGAAGCTATCATTCCAACAGAAGTAAGGGTTCCTACGTACAGGTATGGGTGCATAAAAGAGGATCACAATCAGGTAGAAATGACGAGTAACTTAGACATTATGTATGAGCTCACACCCAGCGCCCAGATCAAGCTGGCTTCATACAGACAAACAGTGGCTAGAAGCTATAACAAGAATGTTAAGATAAGGACCATGTAGGCTGGAGACCTAGTCCTAAGAAAAATCTTCCAGAACACTAGGAATCAGCAAGCATGAAAATCCGCCTATAACTGAGAGGGACCATATCAGGTCGAAAGTGTAGTAGGAAATGGGTCTACCGGCTCATGACGATGGAGGGAAAAATTATCCACAAGCCATGGAACATCATACAGCTTAAGAAGTTTTACATCCGAATGATCGACACAAGCACCAATCATGCACTCATTTTGCCAAAGGCAACTTTACCAGGTTCCAAGTTTCATGTCAAGCAATTTTTATACCTCAAATTTTTGAGTCCATAAGTAAGTAGTTTCTTTATAAGTATTTTTTGACTTTGCAAGAATGCTGACTACTACTAGTGTCAAGAGCTTCCAAAGATTTTAAAAAACTATTATGACTAACTGATTTCCTTAAAATTCTTGATTCCTTGATTTTTGTCAACTCCCACTCCAACACCCCTTGCTTAAACTAATTTCCTTAAACCTTTCAACAATTGAGCAAAATTTAGTATCAACCTCCGGATAATCTTTCGAAGTATTTATCCTTTCTGTTTTAAAAACTTATTAGCAATCTAATCTGGCGGAGCTTGTATTTTCTGACAGATGGCGTGTGTTAGTGGCTAAGTACCTACAGCCAGACAAACAGCCTCTTGTGTACTTATGATAAGTGAATATTTGTATGATTTTAACCCCCACTTTAGCTCCGTTTTGTATGTCGTTTGTGCTTTGTTAAGCCATTTTATGAGCTAATATCGTCTTCTAGGCGAATTCCTGTGTTCTAACCTGTTTTGTAGGGAAAGTAACGTTTCTACGCCCTTTTTCTATATTCCCGAGCATTTGCCTAGAACCCAAAGATTTGAAGAAGCAAGCTTGAACATGTCAAAGGCATTTCAAGAAGGTTCACTAATTCAAAAGAGAGAAGAAATAAAGACGATGTCGCAGTTGTCGGAAGATCAATCAATTAGGCGGAAGAATTCATCGCTCTACATCAAACCCTATCAACAAACCCGATTGAAGAGGTCAAGGGGGATGATGGAAGTCAAGTCAAAGCAAAGGAAGATGAAATGTTAGTCAAATGCTTCTAGATGACCACTTACCCGATCGGGTAAGGGTGTACCCGATCGGGTAAGTGTGCTGCTTCGAGAAAAATGTTCAACTTCCTATTTTTGTCTTATATGTTAAATGCTCGACCCCTTCTCCACGAAACCCTAATGCTATATATAGATGTTCCAGCCCCTCTTCACAACACATCATCTATCATAACACAATCTACACAACATCTCTTCTCTTCTTACATTTTCTCTTTAGTTTAGTCTTTCTAGTTTAGATTATTTTCTTCTTTTGTTTTTAGTTCTTAGTTTATTTCAGTCCATTTCACATCAAAACATTAGCTTAGATCAATAAGAATTTCAATCTTTGTAATTTACTTTGTTGGGTTCAAGTGTTGTAATTCAAGGAACGATTATTCTATGCGAGGGATTTCTATTATTGTTATCGCTTTTGTTGTTGATCGTCACCTAGGTATTCCTAATTTATCCTTTGTTTAAAGTTCTTTATGTTTCTTATTTGATTGTTATTTTCTATTCATATTATCTTAGATTCATTTTTATGTTGTTATAATCGTATTTTCATTTCTTAGATTGTCAAATAGCGTCGTTATTATCGCCACATAGAGAGTCTTATATTATTGTCAAAAATCAACTAAACATGTCTATCCTAGTCTTCATTTTTAATATCATCTTAGACATAAACATTATCATGAGTGAGTAGTCACCTTTCTAGGGTGTAGGGTAGCCATGTTAGATTGATTAAAAGATGATAATTGGATAAAAGAAATTGTGCTTTTAAAACATTGTGTCTATGCATGTTTGGACTAAAACGATAGTTGACGATTCCTGATCAAAATCATTAACTAGTATGGAATTCTTTTCCAAGGTAGAGATACGAGAATTGAATAGACAAAGCATGACATGGTGGATTAAGACCTAGTAAATTGCCTAAAAGCCTACTAGACCATCTGATCTATGATTGTAATGAACACATCATTCTTACGAACTCAAAATGAATTATTTGCATGTCCTAAATCCAATTTCATCAATATGTCAATCTATATGTATGAACCTACTTCCCTAGATGCTTCTCATTATTGTTAATTCATAATTTGCTTTATTGCTTTCATCTTCATTAGCCTTTATTTTGTTTTCATTTATGCCTTTTATTAGTTTAGAAATTAAAAACTCCAAAACCCAGAAACTCATTAGATAAAACTCAATTGTGAGACGATTCACAATCCATAGGAAACACCATCTCCCTGAGGATCGACCCCTACTTCCCTAATTACATTAATTTGTTATTAGCCTAGTCTGGGTAATTTATCTTTGTATCGGGCTCGCGACAAGCACGATCAAATTTTGGCGCCGTTGCCGGGGAGCACGGTTTAGTTTTCCTTTTCTTGTGATTTCTATTGCAATTAGTTTTATCTAGTCTTTAGGAACCCAAATTCCTTTAGACCTCTCTTGATTTTTCATCTTAGCTTTCCAATCTTATGCCCAGATCTTCTAGACTAGGGACCCCTATTCCTTTAGACCCCGAACTAGAAAGAACTCTGCGTATGAAACTAAAGCTATTCAACGAAATTTCAAAAGCTTCTGATATTTCAAGTTTAGATCGTATTCGTGAGAAATACTCGGATATCTTATCTAATCTCGAAGAAGAAGAAGATCCATTCTCATCTCCATTCCCAAAAACCAATCAACTTTCAACCAACACTCCATCTTCATCTTCACAAAAGAAAATGGTTCGACTTTCCGACCATTCCAAACCCACTGCAGATACACTTCCAAGGGGTATCGCTACACCTCAAATCACTGCCCAAAACTTTGAAATCAAACCTGCCTTTATCAATGTAATAGAAACAAGTCAATTTGGTGGCAATGCCACAGAAGATCCCAACCTTTATATCCAAAACTTCTGTGACTATTGCTCCACGATTAGGCAAACTGGAGTATCCCAAGAGCAAATTAGGGAAATGCTCTTTCCCTTCTCTTTAAGAGGAAAGGCAAAACTCTGAATCAATAGTCTTGACCGAGTTGCCTTAGGAATAGCCGACTGGGATGGTCTAGCTCTTGCTTTCTATCAAAAGTACTTCCCACCATAACGAACCGCACTCTTACGGAGTCAAATTACTGGATTCCGTCAGAGAGGCGACGAAAGCCTTTACGAGGCATGGGAAAGGTACAAAGAATTACAAAGAGAATGCCCTCATCATGGCCTTGATTCATGGTTCTTAGCTATCACTTTCTACAACGGTTGTTGTGGCAAATCGCGTCGTATCCTCGACTTCGCTAACAATGGTCGTTTTGATCAAATCGATGTAGAAATAGCTAGTACGACTATCGAGTCAATGGCAATCCACGATTCTCAGTATAGCAACTCGTGTGCTATGCCACTCAAAACCAAGCAGGACGATTCAAGTAAAGTAGCACTCCTAGAAGCCCAATTAGCCTTTCTGCAGCAACAAGTAGGAAGCTCTTCCCAATCCAAGGAACATGTTAACGTCACTAACCACGTAGTGGTATGTGAGACATGTGGGGTTGGAGGGCATGGTTTTCAAGAATGTAGAAATTCGTTAGAGCAAGTCAATGCCTATCAAGGATATAGGCAAGGCAACGCTTTCTCAAACTTTTATAATGAAAACACAAAAAACCATCCATTTTTGTCCTACAAAAGCACCAACATTCAAAATCCCCACCATCAAATTCAACAACCATTCACACCACACCAATAGAAGCCTTACAATCCACCTGGTTTTCAAAACCAGAGACCTTCATTCCAACCTAACTTCAACCAACCTTACCAACACCAACCTCAACACCAACCACCCCAAAATCAAGGCCAGCCTAATGACTCAAGCTTGAGCAAAATTGAATCCATGCTTCTCCAAGTTTCTCAAAAGCAAGATTCAATGTTTGCTCAACTTCAAAAGAGTGATCAAGCTCAGAGTGCTGCCATCAAGATGCTTGAAACTCAAATGGCCCAATTGGCTGCCTCTCATGCCCAAAGAAAACAAGGCCAACTCCCACCTCATAGTGAGCAACCGAGGGACACCTGCTATCACCCTTAGGAGTGGTACCACTTATACGGAACCTCAAAAACCCAAAGAACCAATAGTTGAGCCTACACAAGTAGAGAGCCAAAAAGAAACCCAACCATCCACTGCTAAGAAAGCGGACAACCCTGAAAAGAAGGATGAACCTGAAAAGGAACCCATAAAAATTCAAGTTCCATTTCCCCAATGTTTGAGGAGAAACCATAAGGAAACCCAGTTCAGCAAATTCATGGAAGTAGTAAAAAACCTCCAAGTAACGGTTCCCTTCACTGAATTAATCACTCAAATCCCTTCTTACACGAAATTCATGAAGGATATCTTGACTAAGAAAAGGACTTTAGATGATGTTGAAATCATAGCATTCACAGCTGAATGCAGTGCGTTATTGCAAAATAAGTCCCCTTCTAAGTTAAAGGATCCTGGTAGTTTCTCTATACTTTGCACTATAGGCACCTACACAATTGATAAAGCTTTATGCGATCTAGGTGCTAGTGTAAGCGTCATGCCCTATTCCATCTGCGAAAAATTGAATATGGGAATTCTCAAATGCACGAGTATCACCCGGCAAATAGCAGATCGTTCTCTAAAACAACCTATGGGAGTTTTAGAAGATGTACCTGTTAGAGTAGGAAGATTTTTTATTCTAGTCGATTTCATTGTTTTAGATATGGCTGAAGATTCGCAAATCCCTATTATTTTAGGAAGGCCATTTCTACACACTGCGGGAGCAGTAAACGATGTCAAGAATGGAAGATTGACATTAGAAGTAGGTGATGATAAAGTCACCTACAACTTAAACAGTGCAATGAAAAGCCCTATGCTTGAAGAACCTTGCTGTTTCCTTGACATTGTCGACTCAATTATTGATGAATCTCTGTATCCATCAATAATTGAGGATCCTTTAGAAGCAATCTTATTGTTGGAGGATATCTCTGAGAACGACAATTTTGAGATCAGTGAATTGGAAAAGGACCTGACTAGAAAAGAGATACCGTCTGAAGAAGTTCAAGGGTTCATAAGCTTAATTGATACTCCTGCCAAGGCAGAAGTACATAAACCTGAACTTAAACCTCTTACCTCAAATCTAAAATATGCCTTTTTAGATGAGTCTGAATATTGCCCAGTCATAGTGAGTGCTCTCCTAGATGAAAATCAGTTAAACTCACTATTGACAGTTTTGAAAAGGCATAAAAAGGCAATAGGATATAAACTTGAAGATCTCACAGACATAAGCCCCGACTTTTGCCTGCATAGAATCAACTTAGAAGAAGGTCAAAAACCTTGTGTTCAAGGTCAACGCCGTCTTAATCCCAACATGCAAGAAGTAGTTAAAGCTGAAGTTATGAAATTGCTAGATGCTGGCATAATCTATGCAATTTCTGACTCGAAATGGGTTAGACCTGTTCAAGTTGTTCCTAAAAAAGGAGGAACAACAGTAGTCAAGAATGAAAAGAATGAGCTCATCCCCACAAGGATTGTGACGAGATGGCGTATGTGTATTGACTACAGGAAGTTGAATCAATCAACTCGAAAAGATTACTATCCTCTGCCCTTCATTGATCAAATGCTAGAGAGGTTAGCTTGCCACAAATATTTCTGCTACTTAGATGGTTACTCATGATTTTTCTAAATTCCTATCCACCCTGAGGACCAAGAGAAAACCACCTTCACCTGTCCCTATGGTACTTTCGCTTATCGCAGAATGCCATTTGGCTTGTGTAATGCACCTGCCACTTTCCAGCGTTGCATGACTAGTATCTTTTCAGATTTTGTTGAAACTATCATGGAAGTATTTATGGACGACTTTAGCGTCTATGGCATTTCCTTTGATAATTGTTCGACAAATCTATCCAGAGTACTAAAACGCTGTGAAGAAGTCGACCTTGTTCTCAATTGGGAAAAATGTCACTTCATGGTGAACGAAGGTGTAGTTTTAGGACACATCATTTCTGAGAGAGGTATTGAAGTGGATCGAGCTAAGATCCAAGTTATTGAACAACTGCCACCACCTGCTAATGTAAAAGGAATCAGAGTTTCCTTGGCCACGCCGGTTTCTACCGACGATTTATTAAAGACTTTTCAAAAATAGCCAAGCCCCTGACTGAGCTCCTTTTCAAGGATGCACATTTTAATTTCACAAAGGAATGCCTTGAGGCATTCAACAAGATCAAACGTGCTTTAATCACCGCACCTATAATCCAGTCATCTGATTGGAATCTTCCTTTTGAACTTATGTGCGATGCGAGTGATTATGCCGTAGGAGTTGTTTTGGGGCAAAGAAAGGAAAAGTTCCTTCATGCGATTTACTATGCTAGTAAAACCTTAGATCCTGCCCAAATCAACTATGCCACCACTGAAAAAGAACTTCTTGCCATTGTCTATGCCTTAGACAAATTCCGTTCTTACCTTATAGGATCAAAAGTCATTGTTTATGTAACACCCGGAAATGTACCCTATTTTTCTAGTAGAAATATTTTACGAAATCTTTTCAGTAATTTTAAGTTTTAATTTATAATTTTAAGTTTCGGGTCGAATTTAGAATTTCCGAGTTCGTATTTGGAATTTCTGCGAGATTCCATGAGAATCCCGTCTTAAGGCGAGTTTGACTTTTCTTGACTTTTAAGTCGTCTTTGACTTTTCTTGAATTTTAAGTCGTCATTGACTTTTCTTGAATTTTGAGTCGAGTTTGACTTTTCTTGACTTTTGAGTCGTCTTTGACTTTTTTTGAATTTTGAGTCGTCTTTGACTTTTCTTGAATTTTAAGTCGTCTTTGACTTTTCTTGACTTTTAAGTCGTCTTTGACTTTTCTTGAATTTTAAGTCGTCATTGACTTTTCTTGAATTTTGAGTCGAGTTTGACTTTCTTGACTTTGGAAACCGTCTTTGACTTTTTCCTTCATAACTCACACTACGCCCTCCCTTAACCTAATATTTCATTCAACACAAATCAAACATAACTTTTCTTCCTCTTTAAGAAAGCTCAACTTTTGCCTCCCTCTTTGATTTTCGATCTTGGAATCACCGTATCTCATTCGTTCTTTGACGGAATTCACGTAAGTTCGTCTTATTCTTCCCCTCTTAGCTTCCTCTATCCGTATTGGTAATAAAATTACCGTCTTTCTCGCTTTTTAAATTATCCGTCTTTCTAAAGGTGAATGATATTCATCTTTTATTA
>JAIUZE010067260.1:0-179684 GCA_022085475.1 Heliosperma pusillum
AAATATCGTATCCAAAAGTCATCCATAGCAAGCAACCTGTTCATCCATGAAAAACATGAATGCCACAGTCAGTGGGGAGTAACTCCGGGTTCTCCCAGCCATATTACATCAAACGTACACATAAGGTAATACGAAAGTAAAGCATGCATATATATACATATCCATGTGAGTTACGATAAAATAGATAGGCAATACGAGATATAATGATAAGATCATGTGGAAATCAAATCCGAACCATCATGCTATTCAAGACTCGGGAAAGACACTCTTAGGCAATCGAATACGCTCACTAGGTCTTGCATCTCACCGTTAGCGGTATAAGATTGATAAGATTGAGACTCGACAGACAAAACCATTCAAGTCATGCGATGATCATAGTAAATACAACATATTGTCATCCATTCACGAACCAAGACAATGACGGTGTCCAATCCTGCAATGACCATGAACAAGATCATGAAATCACGCATTCAAAGAACGACACAAGACGACAATTCTCACGGTAAATGAAACGCACTAGCATCGTGTCCCAGCAAGAATGATTAAAGGCATCCACGGGATCACATTTCCCTGAACTCATACGCGATGCTTACATTTCGCCTATGTAGACTATTTTCCTCCTGGTAGCACGACGATAATCATACGGTCCTAGTCTAAACCTGGCTAGGATCTCGGAATAAACGTGTTCCGATTCGACATGCGATGACGTTTCGCATCCAGACTCGGCTTACAATATCTATGCCAGTACCCCAAATTCGGTAGCTAAAATTCACGAAAGAGGCGGAAAAGAGCTCGAGCCACATAACAAGCGGTACGCTACATGCAAATAACCCCACCTCGCAAGTACACAACATTTGACGGCCGGGTCGATCAACGCATAGCGTTAAACTCCCAACAACGTCGTCGTATGCCCACTAACACATGCATTTAAGCAGTAGGATACCTCTTCGTTCCGACATTCCAGCCTTACGAACGGGAAGGTAGCCAAGGGAATGAGAATACAAAGCACAATACAAAATAGTGCTCAAACCGACTCATTTGTAAAAACCGACTCAAAGTGGGAACATATCGAAAAACGTCACAAAACATGTGATACATGCGAAAGAGATATCATATATCCAAAACATGAATATTATAAGACATTACGTAAAATTATACGGTAAACGGATCATGCGAACTATTATAAATTACGAGTTTTAGAAGTTGGAGGAAAAATATACAGCCGTGTTCCAGGCCGGGCAGGAGACCGGCGGCCGGTGGGCCGGCTCAGAACACAGGGCAAATTCCAAAAACAGAGAAATGAGGTCTGGGCCGGTCAGTCGACCGGCGGCCGGTCGACCGGCACAGAGCTCCCCTTCATAAAAATCCAAACTTTCAAAGGTGTTTCTGGAGTGTTCCCAGCCGGTTGGCAGACCGGCGGCCGGTCGACCGGCAGGGAACCCCAGTTCACCCGAGAGCCTCTTACACTTAACCAATTCATTTCCAAATCATTTCAATTCTCATATATACTTAAAATAATCATCAACAATCAATATATATCATCAATATTCATCATATAACATCATTTACTAATCATAGCATGAATCCTAATCTTCCTAATCGTATTCTAATACGATTTTCTAGCATATAAACATGTAAAAACACGTAAGTGATACCGAGTAACCCTTCACCGTTACCTTTGAGCGTCTCTAATGATCGTCAAGCTCCTCTTCTATAAGGAAATAGTCTTTGTCGGGATCTTGGAGGTCGCCACCTACAAATAGATCGTAAAAAGATGAATAAAGTGCATCTTGAGAAAGACGGAATGCTTAAAAAGCGAGAAAGACGATAATTTTAATATCAATATGGATAGAGGAAGGTACGGGAAGAATAATAAGACGAACTTACGTAAATTCTATCAAGTAACGAAGAAGTTACGTCAATTCAAAGATCGAATTCAAAGAGGGAAAGTTGATTTCTTAGAGAGGAAGAAAGTGTGTTTGATTTTGTGTTGAAATGAAATATTAGGTTAAGGAAGGGAGTTGTGTGAGTTATGAGGGAAAAAGTCAAAGACGATTTTCAAAGTCAAGAAAGTCAAACTTGACTTAAGACGGAATTTTCATGGAATCTCGCAGAAATTCCAAATACGAACTCGGAAATTCTAAATTCGACTCGGAACTTAAAATTATAATTTAAAACTTAAAATTACTGAAAAAATTTCGTAAAATATTTCTACTAGAAAAATAGGGTACATTTCCGGGTGTTACAAAGATCTAGTGGTTGCGTCAACTGAGGACGATTTGGGTGATCCTCCAATTGATGCTGCAGCACGTCAGATTATGGGTACTGCCCGTTTTTATAACACAGCAGAATATAGTGAAGATTGTGAAGGAAGGATAGAGGAAGGAGTTGTAGGTGAACCCTCTGTCCGACGACCAGGAACTGATGAATTAACTGACACTCAGATTTTGGAATCTTTGTATTCCACGGCGGAAATTGCGGAAGCCACAAGGAAGGGACGTGAAGCAACGATTGGATCGGTGCTTGTTGATGGGGAGTCCGACCAACAACTTAAAGATTCCAATGAGGAGGAGGTACATGTTGAGGATGAGGTACATGGTGAGGAGGAGGTACATGTTGAGGAGGAGGTCGTTGTTGTAATGGAGGAGGTCAGAGAGGCGGAGAGGCCTGTTAGTGTAGTGAACGAGCATGTTGCCGCTGAGGTAGGGGCTGATAAAGGTATACAAGGGGGGGCGAAGGAGGTTGTTGAAGCAGTAGAGGGTGAAATAAAATCACCCGAGTTTGAGTTGACCTTCATGTCGACGTCAGACTTAGAACAAGCCTTTAAGGGGGTGCCAGACGCCGGGTTTGGTACTGAGGAAGAGCAAGGGCCGTGCCAACCACCTGTTCAGGGCGTTTACGTTCCGCGTACTCCACTTATCCACCATCCATTCTTACTTCATTCAAGTGAGACACTTTCATGCATGGATGTGGTTCCTGAGAACCTTGGGTGTTCTCTTGACAGTGGGGAACCCAATCCTCATCATGAATTTGTTACACATGATCTGCAACAATATAAGCCGCTCCTGACCACTGTCTTCAGTCTGAGAAAAGACGTAATAGACTACGTCTTTAATAAATCATCTGCGTTGAACAAATGGTTAGTCTATTATATAAAAATTTTGTTTGACGTAATATCGTTCATTGCTTCAAGCATTTTGTTGTCATTGAATACATCCATCTGCTTTGCTTACAAAATCATTCCTCTGTAGTGAACAATTGGTGTCATTCAGCGAGCTTAACTTCATACCTCGGGAAGACATCTTGACGCTTCAACCTGGCCTGGAAATTATGTGCAGTGTGATTGATTGTTGGTGCTTACTACTCAATGTTATGACAACTCAGAATACTGCAACAGTTCAAACTTCCCGTTGTTTTTTCGGCCTTGGTCACACTGTATGTATCACTTCAATTTTAATGGTGTTATTTTACTATCAAAGTAGTGTACATGAAATTAAAGTTACACATTTTATACTTTAGAAGTCACACTTTAACATTCCTATCATAGAACATGTAAAGTTACACTCTGTGAAAGTGGAAGTTACACTTTTTTAAAATTACACTTTGTCAAAGTAGAAGTTACAGCTCCTAGCGTCACAGTTACACATTTATATGAAAGTGGAAGTTACACTTTTTTAAAATTACACTTTGTCAAAGTAGAAGTTACAGCTCCTAGCGTCACTTTTAATGTGTATAATGTAACTTTTACATTCACAGAGTGTAACTTCTATGCTAATATAATATAAAGTCACACATTTTAATCTGTAAAGTCACACTTACAGAACAACAAAGTTACACTCTCTATGTAATTGTATAAGTAGTACTTAATATTCATATTGAACATTTATTTGAACAGAATGTTGCGCTCGACATCTGGAATGCCCAAAAGAAGGGAATGGCTCTTGACAAGACAAACGAGTTATTTTGTTGTTGGGATATGTGGATGGAATCTTGTCCTACTCCATTTCAACTTGATTCGGATATGGTAAGTGCGTAAAATCATGCGCATGTGTGGGCTGCTATACAAATGTTATGTGTGCAACATATGTTCCAAGTTATGACGTTGACCAACACAATGTGTGATCCCAGGTCCTCATCCCTGTCTTATCTGGCAATAACGATCATTACAGTTGTGCCTGCATTAACTTCATTTCCGAGCAAATTGAGTACCTTGACAACCGTAAATACGATGAAGATCTTGAAAAGCTGCCCTATGGAGGGATTGCACGTATCGCGGTAATGTTATAACATATCTAATCACGTTTGTATTTTTTCGTGGACATCTAAAAGGATTATCTATTTCAACTAATGTTGTTTATCTACCTACATGTGAATATATTCGGCAAGTACATGGAGTCAAAAGGTCTGACGAAGGGCGCAAAGGTCGGCGGGTTTAAGCTTGTTAACATTCCGTTCAGATGGCAAGGTACAGGGTACACGATGAAGGATTGCGGTGTTTACCTAATGTTGCACATGTTGTTTTTTTGTGGGAAGCCTTTTGAATGCGGCCTTGGCAAAATGGAGGCCATTAACTTATATCGCCATGAAATTGCTGCTACACTGGTACTAAGCGACATAAATAGGTGCAGGGAGGATGTTTTACAAAGGGTTTCTGACTTTAAGGAGGTTTTTGACCATGTATTGTCGAGGAAGCTGAATAATGCCGCTAGCAAGAGGAGAAATGATAGTGACATAGGGCTTACTTACACCAAGCGCCTCCGTCCCTCTCTTGGCGCTACACCAGTTGATGATCGAACACCTGAAGCACACCCTGCACCTGTTCGGTCTCCTGTTCCTCCTCGATTGTCGTCTGTTAAGAGCCGTCTTCGTGGCGGAGGGGATGGTCTTGGGTGCTCCATCGATTGTGATGTTGGTGCGAATGCCATCGTTGTATCCAAGATTTTACGGAATAACCAATCATTAGTGAAAGTTGTTTTACCGTTGCGAAAGCACGTGGCAGACTATTGCTTCCTGGACGACTACAATTTCCTGTCTGAGTAAGTCCCTCTCAACTGTCCTTGTTCCTTATATTTCCTTTGTAAACCAGAAGCTGTTTAAGTTTTCTTATTACCCGGCTTGAACGCAGTGAGGCTCTAGTGTGGTTCAGTCCGCGTGCTACGATTAACAGGGAGAACATTATGTCCATGCTGCCCGACAGTGAAATGTCCCCGTCTGTTATAGAGTGCTGGTCGATGTTGTTGAATCGGTTGGAGTCTGAAGAAAACAAAGTGCCACGGATGGCGTTCTTCGGCATACGCCATATGGTACATTTCCGAATATTTATATTCTTTCAATCAAAACCAAATGCGTTTCAACATCCAACTACGACATAACGTTACACTAAACTTACCCTAACGTAACTTTGAAATATCGATAAAATGACGCTATATTCTGGATCGCGTAACTATTATATATGAATAGTGTAACTTCATTGATATGATTGTGTAACAGTTAACTTCATTTAGTGTAACTTTATGGCTCTGATGTTCAGGAATCAAGTCCTCAACTAACACTTTTCACCACTTGCTTATAGGAATTGTTACAAAAGTTGCTTGATGTATCGGAGTACGGCACACAATCCAATGAACTTCTCGACAGTCTTTTCGAAGTGTGGGACACCTTTACGAATGACTGTGGCAAAACTTTCAACTTGAATGCAGATTTACTCTTCGTACCAGTGCACATCGCTAACCATTATGCGTGTGTTTGTATCAACTTTAAATCACAGACGATTGATCTACTCGACCACCGGCTTCATCCTGACTGGGATAAATCGGTGATATGCAAAGCTTCTTCTCGCATTGTAAGTTTGATGCCAATTGATCACATAGATCACTTGGATGTTTTATTATGTTGGTTAGTTGACGTATGCTCTTTCGTATGCAGGCTTCCATTATGAGCGACTATTTGGATTCAAAAGGAGGGAGCGATAATTTGGATTCAACAGGATTCACCAGAGGATACCGCATATGCGAATTTGAAAAACGTCAGCTCAAATTGAAGTGGCAGTCTCCCTCGCCTAACAATACAGAGTCCGGGGTCTTTGCCATGATGCATATGCTCATGTACGAGGGTGCTCCCTTTGACCACGAGGACATTGGGAAAAAGGTCAACCGACGCTATTTGGTAATAGAATTAGCGGCGACCCTTGTACTAGCAGACATCAATGTCTTGCGAGGAAGCATCTTGAAGAAGGTCACCCCTTTTATTGATGGAAAAGACAAGATTTGGAGAGCGGTGCATACCAGGCGAAAAATGAAGCCGGTGTTGGCAAAAAAGTAAAGTCGTATGGTAGTGGATGTCGTTTTATTGATACTATTTAAATATGAATGTCGTTTCATCATTTCTCTTTATCGGTGTATGGTAGTGGACAATTTATGTAACGTAGCTTTTTAGAACCTTTTCAGTGATATGTTATTAAACATTTTAATTCCACACTCTAGTACCTCTTCACATTTTATATCAACACATGTTAATTCCTCATATTAAAGATACACTTTAAACACTATAAAGTCACACTAAATGTGCATTAAAGTTACAGTTCCATATATTTGTTGTGCATTAAAGATACACTTTAAACACTTCAAAGTCACACTAAATGTGCATTAAAGTTACACTTCCAAATTAAGGAGTGCCTATAGAACATTAAAATTATCATTGTCATTTGCGTTAAAGGAACATTTATTTGAACATTTACACTTCCAAATTAAGGAGTGCCTATAGAACATTAAAATTACACCTCTCTAACATCAAAATTACATATTATTTAAGTGAACATCTTAAAGTGAACATCTTAACTTCTATGCTATAATGTAACTTTTAATGTGTATAATGTAACTTTTCCATTCACAGAGTGTAACTTCTATGCTAAAATAATATAAAGTCACACATTTTAATCTGTAAAGTCACACTTACAGAACATCAAAGTTACACTCTCTATGTAATTGTATAAGTAGTACTTAATATTCATATTGTTTGATAAACTCAATGAATATAGCGAATTATTTGATACTTTGTAATTGTAAAGTTACACTTTATCCACCTCAAAGTCACACTAAATGTGCATTAAAGTTACAGTCCATACCTCATGTTGTATACCTGTAGCAGATAAATTGTGTAATTCACAATTTGAAGACACAATAGATAAATTAGATACCACACCCAAAAACTTATATCCTTCAAGCCACAGTGAAATAAAAGTTACAAGCATGTTTATAGTTACTAACTTCAAGTCTAGCTACGTAACAACCACCTAGTTTTAAATAAACATACCAAATAAATATTTAGGATTTGTCTACCCCGAGGACTCTTCCTCGTCATTGTCCTCTTCCTCTTCTTCTTCCTCTTCGTCTTCCTCCTCCTCTGGCTCTTGTTCGGGTGATGGCGGGTACTCTGAATAAGGGTTGGGGCAGTTCCTCTTGTCGTGGTTTGCCATCTGCTTACAATTTTTACAGATGCGCTTGGGCTTACTTGCCAATGCAATGGACTTTGCTTTGGTGGACAACATTCTCTTACCGCTACCCTTGTTCTTCGAATTTTTAGGGGGGAATATCGTAACCGTCTCACTAGCAGAACAACCAAGTATACTCTCTAACTGCTGATTCTTACTCAACGGTTTGTCTAATGGAGCTAACTTTTCTCTAAATTCCCTAATTAGAGTGGAGAAAATGTCTACATCGGCCTTACTTCTGCCACCAAGGAGACCAACTGTCTGATGAACCTCCGACCACATTATCGACATCGCAATTTGTTTTCCATCAATGATATCAATGTCCTCTATCACTTCACCACCGCAGTCAAATGTAGTGTAGCGCAGTGCATTCTTTGTCCACCTTTTTGAAACGTAATCATCTGGTATAGTCTTCAACCCGTTTGACGAATAAATCCATAAAACATGCCTGCATAGTATGCCCTTTCTTTCAAACATTCTACAGCTGCAGCTCGATTTAAACGTTCCTGCATTAACAATTATCACATGGGGCATTAAATGACACTTGTAACCTCAAGATAACGAAATGCAGGAATGAATTATCACGTATTGTAACCACCAACAATGTTAATAATACACCGTTATTCATTACTCAATGTGCAACTTCGTTTAGCAGATGTGTAACTTCAAATTCCACAATGTGTAACTTTATTGTATTTTTGATAGGCAACATGTATTTAAATATTTAACTAGTATTTACCTGGGCTGTATTTAACCTCAAAATTTTGCCCCCTAATTGAATCTTTTACTGATGTCACTTCTAGGTCTGGAGTCTCAGCAACACCCCCAGCTTTACACGTACCGATTGAGTATTTAGCCTCTTCCTGGAATTCTTCAAACACTTTATGGGTGTACACTTTTGCCCCATACTTCTCTAAAGCCAGATGCGTCTCCGTCTTCGGGGACGAATGCTTGTTATCGCTGTCAAGTTTCTTATGGGTGTGTCGTTGTTGGTCCATAGCGCTCTCAAACCGCATCCAAAACTCAACTAACGTACCAGTTTTATGTTCAAACCTCTTAAAAAAACTATTTTCGCTCTCTTACCTTTGCGTTGTCCTCATAACATACGCCATATTAATCTCTCTGCAGTGCGCCATTACCCACTGGGCCCTTATAGCGTATGTGTCTGCAAACCATGAATTGTCAACCAGTCCATGCTCTGTTATTATTTCTGCCCACCTATCATCAAAAGGTGTTGCTTCAAGCTCTTCGTCCCATATAATATCATTCAGTTTTTTTAGAAAGTCAGGGTAATCTGTTCTAGTCACCCCAAACTTACTGGGAACTTTATTCATTATATGCCACATACAAAACCGGTGCCTAGCTATCTTGAACACAAGAGGGACAGCTTTTATAATCCCCGGATCCTGATCGGTTATGATATACTGGGGTTCCTTACCCCACATGGCAATCAAAAACCTGCTAAAAACCCAACTGAAGGAGGCAAAGTCCTCCGTTGTGATCAGCGCCCCCGCAAATGTAACCGATCGTTTGTGGTGATCCACACCAGTGAATGGTGTGAACACCATAGAATATTTGTTTGTCGAGTATGTAGGGTCAAAGGACACCGCATCGCCAAAAACAGAGTAGTTCCTTCGAGCAGTCCCGTCAGCCCAAATAGCCCTTCTCAGGCTACCATCATCGTCAATATCATAGTCAAAGAAGAACCCTTGCCTATTTTCAGCCATCTCCTTAAAATGATCTACAAACAATTGCCCGTCTCGTTCATGAATGAAACATTTCACATCCCTGTGAAAGTTCTTAAAATCATTTAAGGTTACCCCGATGTTCTCGAACCCATTGACGTGTTCCTTGCACATTTTGTACGTCCTTGTTGCTCCTATTTTCAACTGAAAATCAAACAAAACAATGTCAACCATTTGTTTAGCATATCATTTTCATGGTCAAGGGAAAATTAATTGTTCATGGATGCAATAGATTACCTACCCTTGAGTTATAAACGATTATCCTTTTGTGATAATCTGTAATGTTGCGCGACAACTTTTGGAACTCTCTATCCTTAACAAAGATAAGCTCGTGATTGTGACCCTCGATAAATCGATCAACCATCAATTCACCATTCCTCATAAACAACCTAATCCTCGCCCTACACCCTACTCTCGTGACTTTGGTTTTCCTCTTCCAGTACTGTCGTTCCACTTCGTCCATCCTTTCATCTTCCCCACTTGATTTTGCTTTTTGAGTGAACCCCTCTCGATTGCAAACCAAAAGTTTAGACTTGATTGATCCGTCGCGCCACTTCTTCGTAGTTTACTTCCGCACATCAAAACCACATGCATTGGCATATATCTTATAAAAGGTTATCGCTTCCTCAATCTCTCTAAACTCCTGGCAGACGAATGGTGTAAACTCGTGTTCAACTTCCCTACAAAACGTAGCCTCATTGCTCCCCCTCACTACTTGACCATCACCTGAAATAAAAGTTCATAAAAAAGATTTTCAAAGTTACACTTTTATAACAAAAGTTACACTATTACACGTCACAGTTACACATAATTTTAAAGTTACCCTCGCAACAATTAAAAGCTACACTGTTATAATAAATAAAAGTTAATGTTAAGAGTTACAACAATTAAAGGCTTCATCGTCAAAGTTACATAATTAAAAGTCTAATGTCACACTGTTATTACAATAAGTTACACAAATCCCAAGTCAGAGTTACACATAATTTGAAAGTTACAATTACACCTAATAGAAGTTACATTATTAAATGTTCAAAGTTACACACCCAATGGCAAAGTTACATTTTCAAAGTTACACAACCCCAATAAAAGTTACACAATAAAACTCTTCAAAGTTACACAATCCCAATGGCAAAGTTACACATAATTTGAAAGTTACATTTATTACCAATAAAAGTTACATTTTTCAACTCTTGCAAGTTACACTGTTAGGAGTTACATCATTTAAACAACAGAGTTACAGGTTATTTTAAGTTTCACATTTATTTAATAAAGTTACAAAGTTAAAACGTCAAAGTTACAGAATTAAAACTTCAAAGTTAAACTTTTAACATACATTTAAACACACAACCCCAAAGTTACACATAACTTGAAAGTTACATTTATAACCAATAAAAGTTATATTTTCAACTCTTGAAAGTTACACTGTTAGGAGTTACATCATTTTAACAAAAGAGTTACAGGTTATTTTAAGTTTCACATATATTTAATAAAGTTACAGAATTAAAACTTCAAAGTTACAGATTATATCAAAGTTACACTTACAAGTTACACTGTTAGGAGTTACATCATTTAAACGACAGAGTTACAGGTTATTTTAAGTTTCACATTTATTTAATAAAGTTACAGAGTTAAAACGTCAAAGTTGCAGAATTAAAACTTCAAAGTTAAACTTTTAACATACATTTAAACATACAAACACTATAATATAATATTTCTTCATGCATAACCACCACTTTACAAACATTATTAACTGTTCAAAGTTACACACCCAATGGCAAAGTTACATTTTCAAAGTTACACAATCCCAATAAAAGTTACACAATAAAACTCTTCAAACTTACACAATCCAATGGCAAAGTTACACATAATTTGAAAGTTACATTTATTACCAATAAAAGTTACATTTGCAACTCTTGCAAGTTACACTGTTAGGAGTTACATCATTTAAACAACAGAGTTACAGGTTATTTTAAGTTTCACATTTATTTAATAAAGTTACAAAGTTAAAACGTCAAAGTTACAGAATTAAAACTTCAAAGTTAAACTTTTAACATACATTTAAACACACAACCCCAAAGTTACACATAATTTGAAAGTTACATTTATAACCAATAAAAGTTATATTTTCAACTCTTGAAAGTTACACTGTTAGGAGTTACATCATTTTAACAAAAGAGTTACAGGTTATTTTAAGTTTCACATATATTTAATAAAGTTACAGAATTAAAACTTCAAAGTTACAGATTATATCAAAGTTACACTTACAAGTTACACTGTTAGGAGTTACATTATTTAAACTGTAACACCCGGAAATGTACCCTATTTTTCTAGTGAAAATATTTTACGGATACTTTTCAGCAAATTTAAGTTTTAATTTAGAATTTATTGTTTCGAGTCGAATTTGGAATTTCCGAGTTCGTATTTGGAATTTCCGCGAGATTCCATGAGAATCCCGTGTTAAGGCGAGTTTGACTTTTCTTGACTTTTGAGTCGTCTTTGACTTTTCTTGACTTTTGAGTCGTCTTTGACTTTTCTTGACTCTTAAGTCGACCTTGACTTTCGTTGACTTTTCCGACTCACCTTTACTTATACTCCCTCATACTCCTTAACCTATTTTCATTCACACAAACACAATATTACTTCCTCACTAAGAAAACCCAAAGGAAAACCTAGCCTCCATTTTCGATCAAGCTCAAAATCGTCACTACTCCTTCGTTACTCGCTCAAATTCACGTAAGTTTGTTTTATTCTTCCCCTCTTACCTTCCTCTATCCGTATTGGTAATAAAATTACCGTCTTTCTCGCTTTTTAAATTATCCGTCTTTCTCAAGGTGAAGTATATTCATCTTTTATTACCTAATTGTAGGTGGAGACTACTAGGAAAGCTTAGTAACCGTTTAAAGACGCGTAAAGGTAACGGTGAAGGGTTACTCGATATCATTTACGTGTTTTGCATGTTTTTATATGTTAGAAATCGTATTTAGAATACGATTAGAAGCCTAGGAATCATGTTATGATTAATGAATGTTATTAATTGATGATTGATGATGATGATACTTGTGGTTTGTTGGAATTTGATATGTAAAATGATAATTTATGATAATAGTTGATAATGGTTGAGTTTAGAACAAATTGGAGCCGTCTAGGGTGTTTCACGGTCGTGAAACTCGTTTCACGGTCGTGAGATGGCATTTCACGGTCGTGAAATGCAAGTCACGGTCGTGAAAAAGTGGCTGATGTTTTACCTTTGCATAACAGAGTGTTTCACGGTCGTGAAACCTCATTTCACGGTCGTGAAACCTCATTTCACGGTCGTGAAACCTCATTTCACGGTCGTGAAGTACAAGTCACGGTCGTGACTTGTGCAGTTTCCCTGCATTGACCTTTTTAGTAAAATCATTATATCTCCTTAGTTACGTGCTGGTTTTGGCGTGTGACATCCGTTGGAACCGTAAGAGGAAAGTTATCACCCCATTTGGAATTTCTGCATTTTGCAGTCTATAACTCTAGTTATGACCGTTTGAAGTGGACCCTTGTTTTCGTTGGGTTCCAAACAAAGTTGTTTTGGAGAGGTGATCTATGTTTTTATTAATTATGCTTCATAAACTTGTTCTAATGCTTATGTATCATGTATTGACTCATGTTTATCATATTTAAAATTATATGATTCCCTATTCTCATGTTTTGTGAAGGTTTTTGGTATGTTTCCACTTTGAGTCGGTTTTCACAAATGATACGGTTTGAGCACTATTTTGTCTTGTGCTTTGTACTCTCATTCCCTTGGCTACCTTCCCGTTCGTAAGGCTGGAATGTCGGAACGGAGAGGTATCCTACTGCTTGAATGCATGTGTAGTGGGCATACGACGACGTTGTTGGGAGTTGAACGCTATGCGTTGTTCGACCCGGCCGTCAAATGTTGGTACTTGCGAGGTGGTGTTATTTGCATGTAGCGTACCGCTTGTTATGAGGCTTGAGCTCTTTTCCGCCTCTTTCGTGAATTGATCTACCGAATTTGGGGTACTCGGCATATATATTGTAAGACCGAGTCTTTGATGCGAAACGTTAATTCCATGTCGAATCGGAAAACGTGATTCCGAGATCCTGGCCAGGTTTAGACTAGGACCGTATTATTATCGTCATGCTACCAGGAGGAAATTAGTCTACATATACGAAATGTGATCGTGTATGAGTTCAGGGAAATGTGATCTCGTGGATGCCTTTTAATCATACTTGCCATGTACACGATGCTAGTGCGTTTCATTTACCGTGAGATATGTCGTCTTGCGTCGTTCTTTGAATGCGTGATTTCAGGATATTGTTCATGGTCATTGCATGATTGGACACCGTCATTGTCTTGGTTCGTGAATGGATGATAATATGTTGGATTTATTGTGATCATCGCATGACGTGACTGGTTTGTCTGTCGAGTCTCAATCTTATCAATCTTATACCGCTAACGGTGAGATGTAAGCCCTAGTGAGCGTATTCGATTGCCTAAGAGTGTCTTTCCCGAGTCTTTGAATAACATGATGGTTACGGATTTGATTTCCACATGATCTTATCATTTTATCTCGTATTGCCTATCTATTTTTATCGTAACTCACATGGATATCCATATATGCATGACTTTACTTTCGTATTTTCTTATATGTACGTTTGATGTGATATGGCTGGGAGAACCCGGAGTTACTCCCCACTGACTGTGGCATTCATGTTTTTCATGGATGAACAGGTTGCTTGCTTTGGATGACTTTTTGGATACGATATTTTGGGGTTCGGGTGTGAGCTAGAGGGCGTTGTCCCTGGAAGTTCACCTCTAGACGATAGTAGCTAGTTTTGGTTAAACACTTGTTCTTTGCTAACATTTTAAGAGACCCCGTATCTTTATTGTATATTCCGTACTTAGTTTGTAATATTTTGACACTCCTCGTTTTATTTAACTTGCATGTATAAAAGTTTTTAAAAACTACCTATTTCCGCATTATAATTCACATGCTTGTTTGATTTATTATTCCGCATTCGCGAGGGTTGTCTCATAAACGACAGAGTTACAGGTTATTTTAAGTTTCACATTTATTTAATAAAGTTACAGAGTTAAAACGTCAAAGTTGCAGAATTAAAACTTCAAAGTTAAACTTTTAACATACATTTAAACATACAAACACTATAATATAATATTTCTTCATGCATAAACACCACTTTACAAACATTTAAAAGTCTAAATTTGTGACGGTCCTGTTCAGGAAGTGTAACTCTATTGCATTTAAATGTGTAACTTTATGAACATTCCAAGTTCACTAGTTACACCTCCATACACATTACAATTGAACTGGTACTATAAGATGAATCCAAGCTATCTATACGACCAGATACACGCAGTACACTCAATATCAAAAAATACTATGCCCTAACATATTAAAAAATCAAAATCAAACTGTGAAACCACAAAAAGTCATGAGAAACTGACGTTCATAAAAGTAAATCGAAATTCTTACCATGAATGACTTTCATAACATCCATTACAAATACGATTATTAATTAATCAACGTGAAATCTTTGGCCTGTGAAAGAGTGGTGTATGAAGAATTGAATTTATTTGTATGGCTTAAAATATAGAGATAATTTGATTTCTAGAGAGATTTCTAGAGAGAAATAGAGAGAAATATGGAAAATGGAAAATGGAGAGCGTTTGATTTGGCAGACAAGTGAAAGAGTGGTGTGTGAAGGAAGCAATATGAAAACTGAGGAAATGATTTGTACGTTGGGTATTATCTTTAGCCGATAGTAAACAAGTACCCTAATCAGCTTTGGGAAGAACAATTCCACTACATGCAACCTCTCACCTAATATAACCATTTTCCTTTTTTTTTCCTCACCCTAAAGACCCTACTTTCTGCTTTAATCTCATCCATCCATCCACTAGATCTAATGGCTAATATAAGGACTTAAGGACTCAAAACATATAAGGGACTCATTTGAACCTTTCTATATATATATATATATATATATATATAGAATTAGGATCATGTGAGTCCACCCTATCTTTTTGAGTCCGTGAGTGCAGGATACAATATCACAAGTTATACTAAACAGTATCACGGGTTATACTATACAATATCACACCACTGAACATAAATTTCGCCCACTATTACTAACTTTTTTTTCGCATACTTTTTTCACACCAATTGATTCCGGTATCGAAGCTCCAACAAACACCATCATTCTCTCGCCCTTGCATGCCGGAAAGTCATTATTATCGGCGTTTCACCGGAGTTTATTGTATATAGCTTCTTTTATCCTAATTCTTCTCTACTTAGAATCTTTGCCTCCGGCATTCTTCTTTATAACCAACGACGAGACCCCTAATTTAGTAATAAAATTTAATTTTTTTATTGTGATGGGTGGTGGTGTGAGCTTCGAGTAGGGGTAATGTATATGGGTGGAGGAATATGGAGATTGGAAATAAAACATTGGATAAATAATGGGTGATGGCCATGGTGGATAAATGTTTGTTTGTGTCATCTATATGCTTGGATTGTCATCGGTGTTGGTGGGTGGGTGGTGGTCGTCAACGGCGAGTAGTATGACATAAAATATTTTTAACCCTTTTGTGCTGTTTTTGCTCGTGATATTGTTTAGTATATTCTGTGATATTGTATAGCTGGACTCACGGACTCAAATATTTAGGTGGACTCACCGGATCTCACCTCTCTCTCTCTGCTCTCTCTCTCTCTCCGCTATATATATATTACGAGATAGGATATATATAGATATATAATATATATATAATATATATATTATATATATATATATATATATATATATATAGGGGCAGGATCTGGTGCGAACTAAAGTACGGTGCGAACCGTACGAACTACCTGGATACACTTCTTAATACTACTGGATACACTTCTTAATACTACTGGATACATTTATTGACAAGTGTATCTAGAATACTTATAAAGTGTATCTAGACTCATGTTAGATGTATCTACCAACAATGACCGCCACAACTGCCATTGCAGCCGCTGCCACCACCACAGTCGTCACCACCATCACCACAGTCGTCATCACCACCACAACCGACGTCGCCTCTACCACCACATCCACAAATAATAACTAACTTCACCACCGCCATATATTAACGACCCAAATAACCCACCTTGACTAACACCACCTCTAGTCACCCATCACGACTCCATCAGCTATAGTCGAACACCCCCAATACTTAGATCTGCGATAACACTAGCTATACGAGGCGGCACATACGACACCCCTAACAACATAAGACAACGCCGACGAGAAAATTAGAGCCACGCCACCCACGAAATTCAATGCCGACTACCAACACAAGACCGACAACTGTATCGCCTTCTCTGACCACCGTCAAGCTGTCGACGTTCCGGTGGAAAGGTACACAAAAAGAAGATGCATGCAGTTGATCATCGGTGCCGTCGTATGATTAAAAATGATGATGACTTGAGACACCACCACGAGTCGGCGAGTCGGCGCCGGTAGGTCATATTCGCCGTCGGTGGTGAAGAAGTCGGTGGTGGATGAGGTGATGGTAGGATGATGGCACTTACTGTTCTTTGAAATTAGAATAGGTTATGGGAGTGTTGGGCTTAGATTGCTTATAATAGAATTGGGCTTTGGTTTGGTCTTCTTATTTGGGTAGTTCGTACGGTTCGCACCGAACTATTAGTTCGCACAGGAGCCCAATTCTATATATATATATATATATATATATATATATATATATATATATATATCTTTCCCTCTTTTGAAATTAATTTTTTGTTAGGTTCTTTAACTTTGTAGATCTGATACTTTTATTAAATTAAAGTCATTTACGAAATTTTTTCCAAGTGAACGTTGTTGTCTTTAATCAATTTTGCTTTTAAAATCTTTATATTATTTTTTTGAATGAACCTCAAATGGTTCGATGATAGTTTTTCTTGCCTAAAAAAATGAGGTTTTAAACCATTTTTCCGATTTCAATTAATATATTCTCTTTTAATATTTCAATTTGGTGGAAGTAAATTATTTTTTGTTCATTACTTAACCATTAATGTGACAAACAATTTTATTAAATTTTTCTCATATTGTTAATTGTTAATGTATTGTTTTATAGGAGAACAATTATGAAAGAGAGTAATTAAATCTTCTACAAAAGATGTGGGTCTCATTTTTTTTTTTACCTTCCTTGTTTTAAGCAACCAATAGAAAATCTTTAAATGTTTCCTCTTTTATATATATTAGATTCCCTAAAAATTTGTGCTTTTATATATAGTAGATTTTAGAAAAATGCACACATATTAAGTAATTGGATTAAAAAGCACATAATAATTATACAATTAAATCATTCATTAAGATATCTTTGAAATTGAGAAAGCAATTAAAAAATAACTTCATTTTGTACTTATCCCTAGTAATTAGCACAATTTTTCACTTTTCTCAATAACTTTTCATTTTTTGAGAACATTCAGTTGAAAATTTTGAAGTATGAGTATATCAATAAAGTTTGATTAATGGATGGTGTACTAGTTTCAATGTATAAGTCCAAAATGCTTTATATTATGAAAATTTTGAAAAAAGCCTAAATGCCTTATATTTTGGAACAGAGGGAGTATTTTTGATAAGAAAAAACAATTTAAATTATGTTTAAAATTAATAATATAATTATTTTCATTACTTATAGATTTATATTAGACCATTTATAAAAATAATTTGTTTAATAAATTTTTATTATTGAATGCTATAAAAATTATACTCCGTATAAAATTGTTTTTTAATTATTTTTAATTTTAAATATCAAAATTACTTTTACCATAGTTACATGATAAATATTACCGTAATTATTTAGAAAGTTATGAAACGTTACGATAAGATAATGTTTCGTAAAAATATGTTTTTATCAAAATAATACTCCCTCTATTCCGGTCTATTGTTGTCATATTCTTTTTTACGGTGTCTCACTGAATTGTTGTCATTTATATCTTTATAAGGTTTTGTATGACTAATTTGATCATCCAATGTGACTATTCTTCACTTGTCATCCACTAAGTAGAACCACAAATGATCTTCTACTCTTTCCTTAATTAGTCTTTGTGCCAAAATGAAATGACAATAATTCACCGGGACAGAGGGAGTAATAATATATAAGTACAAATAAACGTGGTCAGAGTACAATCTAAAGACCGTGAAAAGTCAAATGAGAACATCATGTCATTACGTAGTAGGTATTATTTAAACAATATTCTTGATTATGGGTCGTAAAAACCGGGTAGGATTTCGACCCTAATTTAACGGGCATTTAGGTTCGGGTCTATCAGGTAGCTAATCAACATTTACAGGTCTTTGACCTGCAAAACCGGATCGGGTTTACAAATTGGGTTAAGTTTTGACGGGTCAAGTAACAATATAACATTGCTATAACTTTTTTTTAAAGAATTACTGAATTAAGTGGCTTTGAACTTTTCTTTTTTAACAATTCCTTTAATTTCTTCCAATTTCTATTTTGTTTATCACACTCTTCTATCTTTTCTCAATAAAGTAGGGGGATTGTAAACTATAAGAACTGAAAAAAAAAAAATATAAATTGGTAACTACTTTTTTTTTGCAGCAGTAAAGATAGTTTTACACAATTCACACCCGACTCTCGGAATCGGGATTTATTATTACATTATTTGAGACAGAAATTAAACTAAGGGCGGAGTTGGCAAACAAAATAGGCTTCTTGAGGGGACGATCTAAGCTGGTCAATTGAGCTAACATTTCTTTTCTCTTCTTTATCATCTGAACTTTGGAGAAATACCTACAACAAAACACACTTACGCCACGAGGGCGTAGAAATTTATAATAAAATGATTTACTTGAAGGGAAAGTAAATAAGATGTATCTCGGAGATTCTTCCACAAAGCTAGGCTTCTTCTTGAAATAAATTATTCTCCTTTGCCTCCGGGCAAGATGCTTCAAAGGGTACCTACAAAGCATACGCATACTAGAGTTGCGCAACCAGATATCAGGAGAAGAGGGAAGCGAATTACACTTCTTAGGACAAGCTGAAAATAAGAAAGGTTGATTGCCATAAGAACCATTATGATATTGAGTGCAAATAGAAGTGGAATTGTCAGTCACCAAAGATGCCGATGAACTTGAATCTTGAGCAACCCTAATGGATCCGTCGAGGATATGGAGACTAGGATATGTGGAGTTATCACAAACAGAGAACACACTTGAGTTTACGTCGGGAAATAATAAAGAGGCATTGACACTGGAGATGATTACAGGGTTTGAGTCTTCGTTCATGACTACCATAGTTTTTGATTTCCGCTTTCTTGTAAGTCTCCTCCTTTTCTTCTTACCACAATCTCTAGTAGTGTCTCTCTTTTTATTAGACGACTTAGTATTAAGGAATCGAATTGTTATGGTTGAAAATTCTCCTTTATGATAAAAGCTCAACTTTTTACCTTCAAGGAACTTTTGATAAGATTGTCCGGGGATCCTTAATCGGGAGTTTCCTCCACCCTTTCTGGAGAACTCAAGAACCGATTTCTTAAAAAACTGCTCATCCTTCTTAGAATTAGTATTCAACTCCATAATACACAAACTTTGAGCAAGTGATGACTCCATTTTCATAGTCTAAGTATCCTTTATTTCCGTGCCACTATTAGATTGGATTTTCATCACTTCTATGCTTATACTTTCATTATCCTTCATACCCGTATCAATTACTGAAACCTGAAACATGCTTCTTACACTTTTCATCCACGCCAACCGAGGAAGCGAACTCCTACGTACGTCATGTTGGAGGTCTTACATAAACACTAAGGAGAGTCCATTTATTGAAAAATTGATGTAATACGAATAACCAATTAGTTAGTATCCCTTGAGATGGAGATATTCGTTTTACAAACATAAATAGACTTGATACTACCTTTTTATGTAGATGATAGGACAAACTTTAATTATGTTTTCATCCTCAATTATTCAAATGTGTAATACTTAATCTGTTTTAACTATGAAACAAACATCTCTATTATAAATACGGAGTATTAATTTATGATATCCAATACTCTTTGAAATAAGTGAAAGATGAGCCTTTTGGCTTTTGCTCCTAAACTAAAGGGAGAGAACAAAACTTTGTAGTCTTCCCATACCCTCTTGAGCCTAGTTAAACCTTAGGCTTTTACGTAATGTTAACTTAAACTAATAAACAAGATTAAAGAATCAATATGTAGGATAGAATCTCGTCTCCCCATTAATTAATAGGATTATATTAATACTAGAGCAAGATGGAGTCATGGAGTCATTTACGCATTGAAGTCCCCTAATCTCACGCACGCGGAAACTTATTAGTGAGACAAACGAAACCTTGGAGGTTGAAAATTACAAAACTTTTCAAAACTCTAAACTACTACTACATACCCTACTAACCCTACTTGCATAGTTGCATGGCCATAGTTTTTGCCGGTAGTCTTGCTTGTGACGGATCTGACCGTCATAAGCTTGTGACGGTCAAATTCCTCTCACACGCTTGCAAGTGGAAGGGCAAGTGGAAAATCAATGATTTTTCATTTGTCCTCCCACTTGCAAGCTTGTGAGAGGGATTCGACCCATCACAAACTTGTGATGGATAGTGACCGTCACAAATGAGAATTTGTCTTGTTTTTGGTGCAACTACTTTATTTGCTTGTATTCTTCTGAATTCCAGGCAATTAGCTCAATTTCAAGTGATTGATAAGATAGTTATATGGTATAAGATCGTCATTTAAAAGTGATGGATAAGAATCTAAGATAGTTAAATTGTATAAGATCGTCATTTAAAATTGGGTAATGATAAATACAACCCTTAAAATTAAATTAGGTATGTATGACAAATATATGTGTATATTGATGTCATTAATGTTAAATTTTATTTCTTCTTATGGAAGCTGGTCACAATCTTATTTATAATGTGTCAAAAGTCTTATTTATAATACGTGCATGTAAAGTAGCGGTATTAAAAGCTATACGGAGTAACAAATAATAATGGAGGATGATAAGCACGATCTTTTGAGAACAATTTGTATGTGGTTCTTATTACGGCTGAGCAAAAAATCCGATTATTCAAACCGATCCGATATCTGATCTGAATCCGATTCGAATTTTTGGATACCCGATCCGAAAGTTAAGTTTGGATCGGATATCCGATCCGAAATCTTTGGTTTTGGTTTGGATATTGGATATTAGAAAAAAAATATTTGGATATCCGATCCGATCCGAAAATATAATTTTCTTGTATAATTTCGATAAAATACAATGTTATTTCATAAAACAACTTATAAAAGTTTTAATTATAAGAGAAATATGTAAGTGGTATTTAAATTTTATGTCGAGAACATTAAAGTAAGAATACTAAAGAAAATCATCGTGTAAAACGATGAATATAATCGTGTTTCAAACTTAATTTTAATGTAAATTCCAAAATATGGATATCCGATGGATATCCGTATCCGATCCGATTATTTTGGATATCCGAACACTGGATATTCGATACATTTGGTTTGGATATTGGATATCTAAATTTTGGAATTCTAATTTGGATATCCGGTCCGAACTAGCACTTTGGATCGGATATCCGATCCGTGCTCTGCCCTAATTCTTATAGTAGATTAGTAGTGTAGGCAGGGGCGGCTAAGGCCCGGTTCAGGCTGAGCCCAAGAACCGGGCCTCAACCTTGGAGGGCCTCATTCAGGTACATGTTGGATGTATATACTGTAAACGTAGAAATATTAACTTGAACAAACTTTGGTCTAGTGGTTGAAGGCTACAATAAGAATTGTAGCTTTGCAGTCTATCCAGGTTCGACTCCCATTAGCACCACTTTTTCAATTTTGAACTTTTAACTTTTTTGAGCTTCACTTTTTTTTTTTTGCTTATTAACGTTATAGTTTATGCTCATATTTTTTTACATCTTTCCATCTTTTTTCTTTTGTTCCCCTATTATAAATCATTTTTACCCTTGAATTTTACCCGACACGACTTTTTCAATTTCGGACTTTCATTTTTTTTACTTCACTTTTTCTTGATCGTTTACGATATATTTTATGGTCATATTTTTTTCAACTTCCCATTTTTTTTCTTTGTTCCCTATTATAAATTATCTTTTAGAGAGTTATCCCCTCGATTTTACCCATTTTCATGTAATTATTAGTTAGGAAAACCTTATTTTCTTATTTAACGCATATACAAAATACTTATAAAAGAGATGCATATTATAATAAATCGTTAAAAAGTACTCCACCAAGCATCGTTTTAAATATACATATATTTGCGGTATGAGTTTCAAAACTTTAGGCGCAATGGGTAGTATCTTAATAGGGTAGATATATAAGGATACATGTTTTGCCTTTTAAACATAGAGCAGTAAAATCAATTTTATATCCCATGTCGACTTTCTAGCACCGGGTCTCCCAATAGTTTGAGTATATATTTTTTTTTTTTTTGCAGTAAGTGTAGGCATTATAAAGATGGAGTTTCTCCCCAAAAAAATTATAAAGATCGAATTGAGCAGTGATTACATAAAGAATGACATACGAACATAATACGTAATTTTCTCAAATTCTTATTTGTGATGAGTGTATCGAGTGCAAATTTACAAATTTGTGATAGATTAATATGGAGTAAAACTCATATTGATTGATAAAGATAAATTTATTATTCTTTAGTCATTCTCATTTTTGTTTTATCTATCCATGCAGATGATAATTGAACCGTTATAGATTTGTACGGATATACCAGGCATCGGGGAGACTTACTGGTAAATTTTAAGATCGTAGACAAACTATTATTATAATTTATGCTCTATATCTAAGACATTGCCAAATTTTATATTTCGTAATTTATTCCTTTAATGCTAATAACTTGTATATTCCTCAATAATTCATACATAAAATTTCATAAATGCAAGTTATCGTGATTAAATAATGATTAAATTTTCTTAAGATGGACGAGTTTATTAATAGCGAAGGCTAAGTCAAAACGAGTTAAAGAAAGGTATTGTAACGAACCAATAATGGCACGATAATCAGCGTGGGTGGGTATAGTAGGGCCGTCGGATTTGGTTAAGGGGGGGGGGGGTAGGAAAGGAGCGGTGTAGCGGGTTTAGAGCCAAGGAAATTGTAGCGGGGAATGAAGCAAATCATTTATATATTTAGTTTGGGTAAGTAGGAGACCATGTGGATTGCGAGCGACCTCAACACCAAGAAAGTATGACGGGGGATCGAGATCCTTTAACGAGAAACGAGAGTGAATGTGATGATGAAAGTGAGCAAGATGAGGCAGGGAGAAACTCGTGACAATAATGTCGTCAACGTAGACTAACAAATAGAAGGAGTATGTAGAAGAGTGACGGATCAGAGATCGAATTAGTGAATCCAAAGGAAACAAATTAAGTGCAAAGTTCGGAAAACCAAGCACGGGGAGCCTGTTTTAAGCCATAAATTGTTTTATGAAGCTTACAAAAGTGATGGGGGAAGGATGTGTTTTGGAAGTCGGGGGTTGAGACATGTAGACGGTGTCGGTAAGAGATCCTTGGAGAAAGACATTGTTGACATCAAGATGACAAAGGGGCCATTTGTGAGAAAGGGCGAGAGGAAGAATAAGACGGATAATGGTGGGCTTGACTACGGGAATGTAGGTATCGGTGTAGTCAAGTCCTAGACGTTGATGAAATCCTTTGGCTATGAGACGGGCTTTGAATTTGTCAACGGTGTTATCCGAGTTATATTTGCCTCGAAAAACCCATTTGCAACCTATGATGTTATAATGGGGTTGAAATGACACTAAAGACCAAGTGTTATTTTTTATGAGAGCTTGGACCACGGCCACCATGGCGGCACGCTAGCGAGGGTCAAGTTGTGCCTGCTTAACTGTGGTGGGGAGAGAATGAGAGGAGGATGGAAGAGAGGTTGTTTTAGCATATTTAGGATTGGGGCAGGTGATATTGTTGGTAAGACGAGTGATAACATGTCGAGGTGGAAGAGTGGAGGGAGGTGGATTGTTTGTGATGGTGGGGTGTGGGGGGGTGCTGTCCACAGGCTGATCAGTGGATAATATGGGGGACGAGTTATGGACATGGGGGATCCACGACAGGAACATGAGCTTGTAGCAGGCGGAGTGAGCGAGACAGAGCATCAAGTAGTCGGGGAAGGGATTTCAGGCGTCATAAAGGTACTTAGCATGGGGTATGGGAATTTTGTTTCGATAAATTTGACGTGTTGGGAAGTGTAGACTCGATTGATATTAGGGTCTAGACAGTGGTAAGAACTTTGGGATGGAGAGTAGCTTACAAAGATGCAAGGTGTTGAACGAGGTGCGAGTTTGTGTGAAGTGTACGGTCAAAGCCACGGATAACACAAGCATTCGAAACTTCGTAATTTGTCGTAATTGGGTTGTTATTGGAAGGGTTTGAATAAGGGGGAGACATTGTTGAGAGTAGAGGCTGGCATACGGTTAATTAGATAAGACGTTGTAGTAAAGGCGTGAGGCCAGAGGGTAGTGGAGAGGCTGCCGTGAGAGAGAAATGCAAGCCATGTTTCGACTATATGATGATGCCGTCTTTCGGCATAACCATTGTGTTTTGGAGTATGAAGGGGAGATGTGAGATACCATTAGTGCGTAGGGTGGGAGTAAGTTTGAGATATTCGCCTCCGTTGTCTGAAAAAACTTGAATGATTGGCGTATTAAAATATTTTTTGCCCAAGGCACGAAAGCGAATAAAGGTAGCATAAGTATCGAATTTATTTTTCAACGGATATAACCACATATATTTAGTAAAATGATCCACAAAAATAACATAATACTTGAATTTGTCATAATATAAAACGGGGAAGTCCAAACATCTAAGAAAATTAATTGTAGCGGTGCATTTGTAGTAAAGGAAGAAATAAAAAACGGGAGCTTATGGCTCTTATTGGCGTCACACGAATGACAATCTGAGGGAAATGATGTTTTAACAGAATAATTCCCAATATTGCTAATAAGACTAAGAACTTTAGAGGAGGGATGTCCTGAGCGGTGATACCACACGGAGGTAGGGAGGAGGAGGCTCGGGCAGGCTCGTGGAGTAGGAGATTGGCACCATTCAATATAGACCGTCTCTTTTAGTGCCTTGGAGGAGAATGATGCCGGTCTTGAGATCCTTTATAAGACAAGAATTGGGTAAGAATATGGCAGTGGCATTACTATCGTGACATAACTTAGGAATAGAGATTATATTTCGAGAGATATTTGGAACGTGAAGTACGTCATTAAACTGTAAAAAAATTGAGGAGGTAGAGTAAGAAAAGGAACCGATATTTTGGTATGAGAGCGTTGAGCTGTCTCCAATTATTAGATCGTCGATCCCGTCATAAGTATTGTGAAGAGCAAGGTTATTGAGATCATTCGTAATATGGTGGGTAGCACCACTGTCAAGTAAGTAAGATCGATGGTCGGTTGGGTTGTTGGCAGTGACGGTGTTGGCTTGAGGTTGGTTACGGCGAGGGAAAGGCGGTATTTGGACAGTGGGTAAAAGTTGTTTAAACTCCCGACAAACATCGACTTAGTGGCCTAAATTTTTGCACCACTGGCAACAGACTTTGAAGGGGCAGGGGAGTTGATCGTGGTGCTGTAGGATGGCGGGTTGTAGGTCGATGTGTTGGGTCGCGGTAGTAGACCAGGCCAGAATTGTTGGAGGGAGTATTTGGTTTAGTGTATTTTCGAGGGTAAGAGGATTGGGCATAGTGAGCGGATGTGGGTAGGTCGGTGTGAATTTCAGGCGGTTTATAAGTTAAGTCATGATTAAGGAGTTTTTCATGTAAGGCATCAAAAGAAATAAGAGTGTCACGGGCACTTGCCGCGTCGATTACGGGCTTGTAGGACTCATAATTAAGACCATCAATTACCTGTCCTATAATATCTTCCGCATCCATTGCTTTACCCATATGAGCGAGTTCATCAGTGCAGGTTCGAATGATTTGCATATAATCGGTGACGGTGTTGTCACCCTTAGTGATTGACTTAAGACGGTCTTTCACTTGAAGGATATGACCACATGAGGGATTTCCATATATGCTAGCTAGTGTCGTCCAAACGTCATGGGACGACTTGGCTTGGAGAAGTAGCAGGGTGATGGAAGAGTCTATCGTGCCAAACAAGGCACCTTTGATGAAGCGATCTTGACGAAACCAAGTATTAATTATAGGCCGGATTCGGGGAGTCTTTTTTCTCGGCATTAGTAAGGATAGCCGGTAGACACGGGTGGGTGCCATTAACTTATTTGAAGAGATCAAAACCGAATATGAAATCTTCAAATTGGGTGGACCAAGAACGGTAGGTAGTAGACGTTAATTTGATGCATTGAGAAAGATTAATGATGATGAAGAGAACGAGAGGTTCGTGATTATTCGGGATGGTCGAGTTTTGGCCGGCCGTGGAAAAATTTGAGAGAATTTGATCGTTGCTCTTGATACCATGTAAGATTTGAGAAGAATACGTTTTAAGCTTAATTTTATTAACACAATAATACAACCTATTTATAATACAATTCGTCTAGGGTAAATTACGGAGATACAATATTACAGAATATTACGAACTTGGAAACCAAGCAATGACAATATATTACAAAGATACATAAAGATAATACTATGTGATATTTTGCTTAATTGTGACAACCCTCGCGAATGCGGAAATATAAAACATACAAGCATGTGAATTTTATAACGGAAATATGAAGCTTTTAAAAACTTTTATACATGCAAGAAGAAGTATACGAGGAGTGTCAAATATTACAAACTAAAGTATGAAATACAACAAAGAGACGAAGTCTCTCAAAATATTATAAATGTCAAAATGTTTAGCAAACTAGCTAAAATCGTCTAGAGGTGTTTCAATCCAGGGACAACGCCCGCTAGCTCACACCCGAACCCAAAATATCAAGCAAAAAGTCATCCATGCAAGCAACCTGTTCGTCCATGAAAAAACATGAACGCCACAATCAGTGGGGAGTAACTCCGGGTTCTCCCAGCCATATCACATTAAACGTACATCAAAGAAAATACAAAAGTAGAAGCATACATATATAGATATACATGTGAAATACGATAAGGATAGATAGACAATTCGATAATTAAAGATAAGAGCATATGGAATACAAATCCGAATCCATCATGTTATACAAAGACTCGGGGAAGACACTCTTAGGCAACCGAATACACTCCTTAGGGCTTACATCTCACCGTTAGCGGTATAAGTTTGATAAGATTGAGACTCGACAAACAAATCATGCCAAGTCATCAAATGATCAATCATATAATCATTCATCCAATCATAACGACACAATGACGACATCTCTCACGGAAAATGAAACGCACTAGCACCGTGTACATGGCAAGTATGATTAAAAGGCATCCACGAGATAAGCAATACCCTGAACGCATACACGATTCAATTCATTTCGTATATGTGGACTAGTTTCCTCCTGGTAGAACGACGATATAAATACCCGGTCCTAGTCTAAATCTGGCCAGAATTCCAAAATCACATTTTCCGGTTCGACATGCGATAAACGTTTCGCATCCAAGACTCGGTCATACAAAGAAGCCGAGTACCCCAAATTTGGTCGATATGATTCACGAAAGAGGCGGAAAAGAGCACAAGCCTCATAACAAGCGGTACGCTACATGCAAATAACACCACCTCGCAAGTACACAACATTTGACGGCCGGGTCGATCAACGCAAAGCGTTCGCCTCCCAACAACGTCGTCGTATGCCAACTAACACATGCAATTAAGCAGTATGATACATCCCCGCTCCGACATTTCAGCCTTACGAACGTGGAGGTAGCCAAGGGATTGAGAGTACAAAGCACATAACAAAATAGTGCTCAAACCGTATCATTTATTTGTAAAACCGACTCAAAGTAGGACATACCAAAAACCGTCAAAAAACATGTGATACAAGCGAATAAAATATAATATATTCAAAACAATAATATTATAAGTCACTACGTAAAATTTTATGAAAAACGAATCATGCGAACTATTATAAATTACGAGTTTAGAAAGTATAAGGGAATATACTCAGCCGTGTTGCCGGCCGGTCAGAGGACCGGCGGCCGGTACCCCGGCTTGCGCCTCAAGCATAATACAAAAATCACAAAGAAAAGGGCAGCGTGTTCCAGGCCGTTCTAGGGGCCGGCGGCCGGGCACCCGGCCGGGAGCATCACTACACAAAAATCCAAAGACATTCTGATGTGTTCCCAGCCGGTGGGCACACCGGCGGCCGGTCACCCGGCTGGGAACCCCAGTTCACCCGAGAGCCTTCAACATACATTCAATCATTTTCAATTTTCATAATTCACTTCTATCAACTATCAACAATCAATAATCATCATCAAAAATCATCAACTAACAACAATCATTATCAATAACACAATTCCTAAGCTTTCTAATCGTATTCTAAATACGAATTCTAGCATAGAAATCATGTAAAACACGTAAATGATATCGAGTAACCCTTCACCGTTACCTTTATGCGTCTTTACTCCGCGTCAAGGTCCTCTTCGATTAAGAAATAGTCTTTGTCGGGATCTTGGAGGTCACCACCTACAAATAATTAATAAAAGATTAATATACTTCACCTTGAGAAAGACGGAAAGTTTGAAAAGCGAGAAAGACGGTAATTTTATTACCAATACGGATAGAGGAAGCTAAGAGGGGAAGAATAAGACGAACTTACGTGAATTTGAGCGAGAATTGAGCGAGCTATGACGATTCTAAGATTGGATGATTATGGAAGCTAGGTTTTGATGGGGTTTTCTTAGTAAGGAAGAAAGTTTGACTTGTGTGAGAGTGAAATAGGTTAAAGGGAGTATGAGATGTGTAAGTGGAAAAGTCAAGAAAAAGTCAAAGACGACTTAAGACGGGATTTACTTGAAATCTCGCGAAAAACCCAAATACGAACTCGAAAATTTTAAATTCGACTCGGAAAAATTAAATTCTAAATTAAAGCTAAATTTCACTGAAAAGTATCCGTAAAAATATTTTTACTATAAAAATAGGGTACATTTACGGGTGTTACATTAATAATATCCATCTTAAGATTGAAACATGTCAACTAACATGTCACACATATAAACTGCATAAGGAGATCTCTCCTAATATAATCTTTTTTTGATCTTATCCGTACTATTTAACTTGTTTTATGTTTAAGACTTATACTTTTTTTAAATAAGAATTTCGTGAAGAGAATATCCGTTTTAAATATTTGTGAAAAAAGAAGGTGATGAGGTAAGTGAGGTAACTTAGGTTTGGTTGAGAGGTTCAGACAATTGATGATCCACCCACTAATATAACGTTTGGATGCATGTTAAACAACACCTGTGTTGTTCAAGGTAGGCCCTAAAAGTTTAATTATTGAGGCAGTAGGACTTTTACCAACGTATATCACATCAATGCTTAATAATGCCGTGACCTTATCATACTAAAAATAACCTAGAAAGGTTTTTTTTTTTTCATATTATACTCCCTAACATATATAGATATACTCCCTCCTATTTAGACCTGGCAAACGGGTCAACCGGATCGGGTTCGGGTCGGGCCAGTTCGGGTCGGGTCAGTTCGGGTCTCTCGTTGATTTCGGGTTAATTTGGGTCGGGTCGGGTCATTTTGGGTTTCGGGTTTGTTTCGGGTTTGTTGTCGGGTCCGTTTCGGGTTAATCGGGTCGGGTTATTTCGGACCGGGTCATTTTCGGGTCAAAGAATTAGATACAAAAGGTCATTTTAAGTCTTTTTGGTTCAATTAAAGTCATGTTTTGTCGGGTCATTTTCGGGTTGAGTGATTTTGAATCGGGTTATTTTCGGGTCGGGTCAGTTACGGGTCAAGAAAGATCGGGTCATGTTCGGGTCGGGTCGGGTCCAATCGGGTTTCGGGTCACATTCGGGTGTTGTAGTTCGGGTTAATTTCGGGTCACGGGTCGGGTCAATCGGGTCGGGTTGCTTTTGCCAGGTCTACTCCTATTTAACATCAACAAGTCTCCCTTGTGACGGGTATATCCGTCACAAGCTTACGACGGGTCAAATACTACCTATATGGGTAGATAAGACAAAACAAAATGCTACTCCCAAGGCACTCTGTTTTTGTCTTATCTACCCCACATGGGTAGTATTTGACCCGTCGCAAGCTTGTGACGGATATGTCCGTCACAAATGAGAATTTGTGATTTAACATATACTCCCTCCTATTTAATACTCCCTAACATCTTCTTTATATAAAAGCTAAAACATTTAGAAGGTTTTAATTGGTTCCCTGATTTTAGGAAGAAAAAAAAATCACTTTTTAAAGTTGGCCCACCACTAACTTGCCTTTGATTTATTTAACCTGATTCTATAAAAGGATCTTTTTCAAACATGCACAATTATAATTTGGAGAAAATTAACTTACATGTATAAAGTCATATTGTACCCAACAGGAAAAAAAAATCGAAAGAAACTTAACTAGAACTCTAGAAGTACCAATTCAACCCTAAGTTCATAAAAAAATTTAATATTAATATTTTAGGAATTAATTAAAATAAAATAAATTACGTAAATATACAAGAAATTGGTAAAAAAAATTAAAACGTAAAAAAAAAAAGGAGTTATCAACAAGTTGAAAAAAAATACTCTCAACTTACGGAATACTGTCAATATATTTTTTTCTTATAAAAACGTAATAAAAAAAACTTTATAATTTTCATAGTAAACCAAAATTATATTTTAAAACTTCGTAACTATTAAAACATTGCAAAGCTTTAGATATGTTTTATGTAGTAATAGACAAGTAGATGGAGAAAAAAAAATTATTTTCAATAAAAAAAAATAGACATGATAATATGTATGTGGGGTTACTTATAGTCACACATATGTTTACCTTCTATTTTTAATGGGATGTAAAATGTATTTTCATATGTTTATAAGATTGATATACAACTCCCAATAACGATGGAGAGTCGAAGAAAAAAGGAATTTAATATTGTTAAAATAAGATAAAAACACTTATAATTTTAACAGAGTAGGCTTAAAACTTATACTTAGAAGAAACATCTAAGTACGAGTAATTATAAAATTAATTTGCAACAATAACAAGTGTACATCGAATACGACATCAAATTTAGTTTCAAAGAAATTTTCGAGTAATCGTAACATAAATTGCATCAGAATATCATATGGTAGTGTGGTAAGTGACTTGAATTATATATGTACATCAAATCTTCAACTGTAAACTATTTATATTGTCATAACAGTTAACATTTGATCATACTTATATATATGTTCCATATCTAATGATACTCTATGATATTACGACCCGTGCATTTTTTTGCACGGGTTTAAAACTAGTAGTATAAGTTTTCTTATTTAAGGATAAAACAAAAATTAAAGGGTGGTTAATTAAATAAGGTAAAGTATTATGGTGGAGTAATGTGATTGGAGAAAGAGAATGTATTATAGGGAGATGATTAAAATAAGTAATGTTATAGGTGATGTGATTAAAATAAGATAAAATATGAGTATTGTGGGTATTATTGTTTGTGGGGTATTATTGTGGGGTGAAGTAATTAAAATAAGTATAAAAGTTTACTAAATGAAAGGTTATTTTAAATAGAAAAGATAATGTAAATTCGGTACTTATACTATTATATAACTAGTACTCCGTATAGTACTACATTCTTCGCCCTATTTATCTGTTTATCTTTACTTTATGAGTAACATATAGTACTAACAAATTCTTATAATTTATTTAATATATAAATGAGATGGAAATGGAGGCCGAGAAAAAGGATGAATGTTCCGGAAATTCGAAAGTAGAGTGTTTCTTCTAAATTTTTCATTTAATTTGTTGATGGAGAAATAATTTTTTATTGAGGTAAATAAAATAATTCATTTTTCCTCCCCACATTTTTGCTACATAGACAACGAAAATTGTCTCCTTTCAAGTAAGTCCTCCTATCCATTTCCCTCCAAAATTCTCTAATTGATTAATCACAAATACTTTATCACTTGTTTTTAATACTTAATTTTCTGAAACTAATTAATTGATACTCTCACAAAACGAGTAGATTGCAATCAATAAAGACTTCTAGTTCATGCACAACTTATTTCAAGAAGATTGATAAAATTGAAAAAACACTCATTGTGGTTTGTGAATTTGAGTAACATCTACACTGTGTATATGTGCTTAATTTTTATTTTCCAACGTGTACACTAAGGATACGATAAAAAGCTAATTACGGAAAGATTTACATGATTAATTATTTCATTAGTTATGCTTAACATTGGTTTGTAAATCAATTTCTTATGATATAATCTTGTAGATTTTTATGTAATTAGCTATTTATAGCGTGTCTTTTGAACACACGTTAAAAAACCGTTTTTCTTAAAATCACTAATCATATGTGGTAATACAAAAAGATAGAATACAAAAAGATAGCTAAATATTAAACATTTTTGTGGATTAGAGTTAGAGTCAAGACTTTACTCATTATCCCTCAAATACTTCAACTCTTGTTTTTCCTTTTCACTTCAAGTATGATGTTTTTAAAAGAAGGGAAAAGGAAATAATTTAACACGAGAGCTATTCATTGGATGACAACCCAAAAAAGTGTGGCAAGACTAATGGAGAATCTTAACTTGAGTACTCTTTGATAGATTTTAAAGACTAAACTTAAAACTTCGTCAAAGTTTGGTAGATTATTGATAGTATTGAAATAAAATTCACTTGAATCTTGAGACAAGACTCACTCAACTGTTCAACACTACCAATAATCTTATCTTTAGTAAACGGTAATTAGACTTACAATAAGGGGTTGTTTGGTTACTTACTAAATAACATAGGAACTTAAATTCATGTGAATTGTAAAATGGGCATGTTGTTTGGTTGCCCCAATTCACATGAATTGGAAGTTCCCATGAATTCCAATTCCTCCATAATGGAGGAAGTGGCTTACCTAGGTCCCCCTAGGTAAGTTGGAATGCCTACATGAATTACACTTTCTGCATGGCAACCAAACACTATTTACTAATTCACATGAATTCTAAAATCATGTGTTTTATGACTTCCTAGGCAATACAAATTCCCACATGCAACCAAACAACCCCTAAGTCTCCCTTAAAACGACACTATCCATATGAGTTTAAGACGGGCAAGTACCTACCACTTTATGTATATAAAAATGCATAGGAAAAAATAATATACTCCCTCTTATTTAGAGTGATTTTCCCCTTTCATATTGTCACAAAGATTAAGGTAGTGAATACGGATACATAAGCACACTGCCTCACATACAATTAAATTTTAACCATACAAAATTACCAAATATGAAAATAGGCAGGATTAATAATTCGAAAAAAAAAGGAAAGAGGAAGTTCATTGTGAATAGAAGCTAGTATTTGTCTTATGCAGACAAGTGATATGATATTTAATCAGTTCTAAACTTAAAACGGATAGTCATTTTAATTGAGAATTTGAATTAGACTTATAAGAGCATACATAAATTTTATTCTCATTTGTGACGGGTATACCCGTCGCAAGCTTGTGACGGGTCAAAAACTACCCATGTGAGTAGATAAGACAAAACAAAGTACCTAGAGAATAACATTTTGTTTTGTCTTATATACCTACATAGGTCGTACTTGACCCGTCGCAAGGTTATGACGAATATGCTCGTTACAAGTGAGACTTGCTGTAGCCTGTAGGTTATAATATGTATACAAATTCTCACTGAAGAAGGCACAAATTATTTCTTCAATGAAGACCTGGCAAACGGGTCAATCGGATCGGGTTCGGGTCGGGTCAGTTCGGGTCTCTCGTTGATTTCGGGTTAATTCGGGTCGGGTCGGGTTATTTCGGGTTTCGGGTTTGTTTCGGGTTTGTTGTCGGGTTCGTTTCGGGTCAACCAGGTCGGGTCATTTTCGGGTCAAAGAATAAGATACAAAAGGCCATTTTAAGTCTTTTTGGTTCAATTAAAGCTATGTTTTGTCGGGTCATTTTCGGGTTGAGTGATTTTGAATCGGGTTATTTTCGGGTCGGGTCAGTTACAGGTCAAGAAAGATCGGGTCATGTTCGGGTCTGGTCGGGTCCAATCGGGTTTCGGGTCACATTCGGGTGTTGTAGTTCGGGTTAATTTCGGGTCACGGGTCGGGTCATTCGGGTCGGGTTAATCGGGTCGGGTTGCTTTTGCCAGGTCTAGTGCCTGTAGGTTATAATATGTATACAAATTCTCACTGAAGAAGGCACAAATTATCTCTTCAATGAGGACGAGTTGAATTCTCTCTAACAAAGAGGCAAGTGAGAGGGCAATTGAGAATTCATTTAGTTTCCTTTTTGTCCTCCCACTTGCCTCTTTATGAGAAAGAATTCGACGCGTCTTAATTGAAGCTGGATATACGCCGTTTTCAATGAGACCAACGGTAATATGTACTTCCTCCGTTCCATTTGGTTGTATACGTTTGCTTTTTGAGCACTATTCATAAGTAAGGATAATATTTATTACAACTTCTAATATATAACATAAAATATAGTCATGTGAGATCTTGTTTAAATTGTCTTATCGTGTACAATATTAACATCAAATTTTTATAATTTTTAATAATATGTAACTAAAGATATAAACAAAAAAAACGAGCATTGACATACGTGAAAAAGCAAACGTATACAATCAAATGGAACGGGGGAAGTATAATTTTTTCTTTTTGTATTTTACTATCCATGTACTTTGTACATCCTAAATGCTTGACATGGGCAAATACGGGGTATCTCCATCTTCCATAAATGTTGAAAGAAAAGTTGAACGAAAATATGAAAAAAAGTTAAAAAAGAAGAAAAAGTTAAAACAAAATAAAAGGACAAGGGGACAAGGATGGTGACATGTGAGTTGCATAAGCATGGATCCATGGTTAATCACACGAACACATAGGGAGTCAAGTAGGACCCCCCTTGATGAACAAGACAATTACACAATTACTAATCAAGATTAAATATATTTAATTATTGATCAATTAACAATTACTCAATTTATCAATAAACAAATCAATCCAAAAGAGTTTAAAGTGACATAAACTTGAAGAAGAAAATCACATGTCACATATTAGCATGTGAGCACTTATTACTTAAAACTATACACTAATAAATTAATAATCAATAATCATCTTCCTTAATTCATCTTTTGACCATTCTTTCTTCCTTTCTCTCTCTATTCTTCATCTTCATCAATCTCCAAGCTTACACCTTTCTCTTTAATGGCAAACTCTCTAACCCTAAAACACTAAACCCACTTCATAAACACTTTAATCTACTAAATAAAAAAATACCCACAAAAAATGAACTTAATTTGCACCACTTTTTTGCTCATTTTCTTACTATCTCCATTGTTTTACCCTGTTTCAACTACTTCAAATGGTAAAACAATTGATACCCAGAAATTATTAAGCTTTAAATCAACTCTTTCAAACCCTAATATCCTCAAAAATTGGCAAGAAAATTCAGACCCATGTCAATTTATTGGTGTTTTTTGTAATAATAATTTAAGAGTTACTTCTTTAGATCTTAGTTCTATCTCTCTTTCAACTAGTTTTTCATCAATTTCAACTTATCTTCTTTCAATTGAACTAATTACTTCACTTTTTCTATCTTCAACAAACATTTCTGGTACTATCCAACCTTTTTCTGAATGCTCAACTTTTGTGTCAAAAATTGACTTATCTCAGAACTCCATTAACGGGTCTTTCTTTGATTTGTCTCACTTAAGTTCATGTTCTTCATTAAAAAGTCTTAACATTTCCTTCAATTTATTGGATTCTACCAAGTTTGTAAATGGTGCAAATTTTGGTCTTAATTTAGAAACATTGGATGTTTCAGGAAATAAAATAAATGGGGAAGAAGTTTTACCTTGGGTGTTATCTAATGGTTGTGAAAATTTGAGTCATTTGGGTATGAAAGGGAATAAATTATTGGGAAGTTTTTCACTTGATAAATGTTCTAAGTTGAATTACTTAGATCTTTCATCAAATAATTTCTCAAGTATTATTCCAAATTTTGGAAAATCATGCATTAGTTTGAAACACCTAGATTTGTCTTCTAATAAGTTTGTTGGGAGTATTGAAGATGCATTAATTGGTTGCAACAACTTGAGTTTCTTGAATGTGTCAAATAATGTGTTTAATGGAGGGTTTCCTTTATTTCACACAACAAATTTGGAATATCTTTACTTGGGAAACAATAAGTTTGAAGGTGTGATTCCTGAAAGTTTTGGTGATGATTTATGCTCAAATTTGTTGGGTTTGGATCTTTCATTCAATAATTTCTCTGGTATGATTCCAACTAGCTTTGGATCTTGCTCTTTGTTGGGAAGTTTTGATGTTTCTAACAACAATTTAACTGGGGTTTTGCCTATTGATATGTTGTTGAAAATGAGCAAATTGAGCAGATTAAATCTTGCTTTTAACAAGTTTGTTGGAGTTTTGCCTGATTCATTGTCTTTGTTTAGTAACTTGGAATCTTTGGATTTGAGTTCTAATAACATTTCAGGGAGAATCCCACCTTTGATTTGTGAAAATACTAGATTGAAAGAGCTTTACCTTCAGAATAATGCATTAACTGGTGATGTTCCTGCAAATTTAGGGAATTGTTCTAAGTTGGTGTCCCTTGATCTTAGCTTCAATTATTTAAGGGGTACTATCCCAACTAGTTTAGGAAAGCTTTCCAACCTTAAAGATCTAATTATGTGGATGAACATGCTTGATGGGGAAATCCCATCCGAGCTTGGGTACAATAGAGCCCTTGAAAACCTGATTTTGGACTACAATCAGTTGACGGGTCCGATACCAGCAGCGCTGAAGAATTGCACCAATTTGAGCTGGATTTCACTTTCAAGCAACAAGTTAAGTGGGATTTTGCCATCTTGGATTGGTAGTTTGAATAGTCTAGCAATCCTTAAGCTTTCAAGGAACTCGTTTTACGGTCCTATACCGCCCGAGTTGGGGGACTGCAAGAGCTTGTTGTGGTTGGACCTTAATAGCAATCAATTTGATGGGATAATTCCTCCTGCTTTGGCTGCCCAATCAGGGAGTATGGTTGTTGGTCTTGTTGTTGGGAAGAAGTATGTGTATTTGAGAAATGCTGGTGGGAAGGAGTGTCATGGTACCGGTAATTTGCTCGAGTATGCTGGGATTAGGTATGAATCGTTGAATCGACTTTCTAGCCCTGATTGCCAGTTTCAGCAAATTTACATTGGTAAAACCCAGCCAAATTTCAACCACAATGGTTCTATGATTTTCCTAGACTTGTCTCAGAACAATTTGGAGGGTGGTATCCCCAAGGAACTTGGCAAAATGGCTTACCTATCCATATTGAATTTGGGTCATAACAACTTATCCGGGCACATCCCCGAAGAAATGGGAGGGTTGAGAAATGTCGGCATTCTCGATCTTTCCTACAATCATCTCTCCGGCGTAATCCCTCAAGCTTTGGCCGGTCTTACATCGCTGACTGAGATTGACTTGTCCAACAATCAGCTCTATGGAATGATTCCTGAATCGGCTCAATTTGAGACTTTTCCACCTTCTAGATTCGACAATAATTCAGGTCTTTGTGGGTATCCGCTCCCACTTTGTGATAAAAGCTCGAGTTCAAACGCGTCTCATAACAAAAGCCACGGTAAACAAGTTTCTCTTGCAGGAAGTGTCGCAATTGGACTATTGTTCTCTCTCTTTTGCATCTTTGGGGTGATCATTATTTTTATCGAGGTGAAAAAGAGGAGGAATCAACAGGCTCTTCAAGATATATACGTGGATGGTAGTAACTCACATTCCGCTTGGAAATATACAACCAAACACGAGGCATTAAGCATAAACCTTGCCACATTTGAGAAGCCTCTCCAAAAGCTAACTTTTGCGGATCTTCTAGAAGCCACGAATGGGTTTCATGATAATAGCATGATTGGAAAGGGTGGGTTTGGTGACGTGTACAAAGCTCAACTCAAAGACGGGAGCGTGGTGGCAATCAAGAAGCTTATACAAATAAGCGGCCAAGGGGACAGGGAGTTCACGGCTGAAATGGAAACCATTGGGAAGATCAAACATCGAAACCTCGTACCTCTCCTAGGATATTGCAAAGTCGGGGAAGAGCGATTATTGGTCTATGAGTACATGAAATACGGTAGCCTTGATGACGTTCTCCACAATCGAAACAAAGTCGGGATCAAACTCAATTGGGCCGCTAGGAGGAAAATAGCTATTGGTTCGGCACGAGGGTTAGCCTTCCTTCACCATAATTGCATACCCCATATAATTCATAGGGACATGAAATCGAGTAATGTTTTGATCGATGAACATTTGGAAGCGAGGGTGTCGGATTTCGGTATGGCGAGGCTAATGAGTGCAATGGACACTCATTTGAGTGTGAGCACACTAGCTGGTACACCTGGGTACGTCCCTCCAGAGTACTACCAAAGCTTTAGATGTTCCACAAAGGGTGATGTGTATAGTTACGGCGTCGTCTTACTCGAACTGCTTACCGGGAAGCAACCGACGGATTCAGCTGATTTTGGTGATAACAATCTAGTAGGATGGGTCAAAATGCATGCCAAGTTGAAAATAAGTGATGTATTTGACCCAGAGCTAATAAAGGAGGATCCAAATCTAGAAATGGAGCTTTTGCAACACCTAGAAGTCGCGGTTTCTTGCTTGGATGATCGGCCTTGGAAACGGCCGACAATGATTCAAGTCATGGCCATGTTTAAGGAAATCCAAGCAGGTTCGGGTTTGGATTCCGGTACTACCTTTACGACCGAAAATGGAAGTTTCAGTACACTGGGGGGTAGTTTCAGTACAGTTGATGTTTTAGCTGATATGAGCATCAAAGAAGTGCCTGAAGGAAACTTGAAGTAACATTCGGTTTCCAAATTTTCCGCTACCATTAACAAATGGTAAAAACAATTTTTTCACCGTGTCATGTAATAACTTTTAAATGTATGTATGTATGTATCTTTAAACAAGTCCTTATACATAGGTGATTTAGCTAAAGTTTATTTTCTTCATTCTCAAGCGAGTGCACTATGTAGTTTGTACATAATGTAGTATTAGATTTTTTTTTTTAATTACAATGTTTAATTTGGTTTGGTGGAGTATGGAATTATGGAAACCCTGTGTTTGATATGTGTGGCAGATTTCTTCGGTCATTTTTTCCGTCCTTTTCAATGGATTCATTCACTACATTGCGCATTCTCATGGCTTCCCCTCTACTTTTGCGGTTACGAGTAGTTTTTAATAAAACCGGGACAGAGTAAGTTACTCTTGTTGTACTAAATGTGAAACTCCGCCTCAGAATCATATGTACCTTAAGTTGGGTATACTGGTCGCAAATAATAAAAAGAGGTAAAATGGTTGGGGAATGAAAACTCATTAAACCTACTCGATATTGTGATTATTATTGAAATTCGTTATCCATTCTTTTTTCCACCATTTATTTACTTTTGATTAAAATCCATTAAGGACTAGTAAAATTCTCGTGCATTTTTTTGGTTTGCAAATTCTCAAACACAGACCAATTCCGTTTTCACTTAAAGACGGGCTAAATGCCTAAATGTAGGCATTTTTACGACAAATGCGTTCATGTGAAAAAAACTGTCATAACTTAGAAAATAATATTGGTAACATTGCATCTTAAATGGGTTACAATTACCCCGTTTTGAGCATAAGACCAAATGTGACGCCTTTACAAAGACTTATCGTTTTTTGTTTAGGAAAATCAAAGAAATAATAGTACTAAAATAATTGAAGAAGCAGGGCTATGGACTATGGTACAGCACTACAGGGTAAGCTGAGGTATGAATCAGATAGATGCAGACAAGGTACAACAAGAACATGAATGAATCTTTGAAAACTATGAAACAAACACCTTTTCGTATACTCTTTTTTTTTTGAATCAAAAGATAAAAGATTATCTTAGATTAATTTCCAATGTTTTTGAATCATTTTCAGTCAATAAATCACAAGAAAACAAATCAATCTATTGAGTGCTTCATGACAACTTTGGTGGCAAATATATGAACGCAAGGGTTTTTATGATAGGGAAAACCTCAATTGAAATAAATGACCATGTTATTTTCACAAATAGGATTATACCAATGGCTCTATAATACTAGTATCGTACAACTAATTTATATCTAATCGAGTTTATGAGTATTTTTTCGAATTTGCTTAAAGTTTAGGTTTTGTAATGCGCTCATAAACTTTATAATAAAACCCCTAATTTTTACAGCATAGCTCAAAAACTTTATTATACAGCTCATATACTACACTACTAGTTGTATTATAACTGGTTTTATAGTCTATAAACTATGTTATTTCTGTATGCTTCTCCGTATTAGTATTTTTCTGATTTTAATGTCAAGTTAAACAAAGATAGCGGTGAAAGTGACGGCTCTTGGAATTTGGGGTCCTTATCTGTAAACTTTAATATATAGTTGAATTCCTTGCCTGAAAAAAATGTAATAATTTAGGTCCTTCTCTTAGGATTAACTCATTTTTACCTACATGACCCGTTTTACCCTGTAAAATCGTCTCAGACAAGAATTAATGATAACTAAACTAATACTAAATAAGAATGAGAATGATTAAGAAGAATGATTAAGAAGAATGATTGAAGTGGTTAAGAAGTATATATAACTGGAAACGAGAGGCTTTAATTTGCTTAAATAGGGAACGACGCCACTTGGACCAAGTATTGAGCCATGGATTGAAGCTGTTCGTATTAATTGTTTGAAATTATCGTTACTTAATTTTCATTTTGCCAACAACCAATTTTTAGTTAGTCCACACGCTTATGTCCATCTAATCATATGTCAAAAACAGATTTCAATTATTTCGGTGCAACTTTTTTTTTTGGTACATAAAAGGATCAATAAGTCTCTCTTGTCACGGTTATATCCGTCACAAGCATCTAACGGGTCAAATATCTTCCACTTGAGTAGATAAGACAAGCTTAAAAAATAAAAAACGACTTGTTTTTTTTAACCGATGAGTAATATTTGACCCGTTATAAGCTTATGACGGATATGCCGTCAGAAATGAGAATTTGTGTAAAAGTTCGGTGCAACTTTGAAATGCAATTTGTTATAGTAAATTAAAAATGAATAATATCGGTCTTAAATAAAACGGAAAATTCACATGGTACCCCCGAGGTTTGCCATTTTGTACGAAATACCCAAAATTTTGATTTAAAAAAATTATTGTATTTGGATCCCGTAGCTAGGAGTTATTGCATGTCAAAGTTTTTTTAACCGAATAAACTTTGAGCGAGCATATCTCTTGGTTACGAATTCCGAACTCGACAATTTTTTTTCAATTCGTAGTACTTGGAAAGACGATCGATTTGAAAAAAAAAGTCGTCACTTTCTGATCTCGTAAACACGAGTTATGACCTCTTAAAGTTTTCTAGATCAAAATTTTGGGTATTTCGTGCAAAATGGCAAACCTCGAGAGTAAGCAGGTTAATTTTCCCGTAAATAAAACTTACAATTTTTAGTTCCCAGAAGACATCGTTTGTAGGGTGTATGCACGCATGTGCACAGTCAAAGAGACGAACAGTTGACCGCGTCTGTCATAACTCATAAGTTATCCTCTTGTAAAGTCGTAGTTACATCAATTGCATGCATGGCTCTATTTCTCCATTGAATCATCATCACCTTAAAAAATACATTAAAAAAACAATTTCCTAAATACTACTCGTACATAAATACAATTGATCAAGTATTTAAAAACGCATAAAATTAGGTCATGCTCTGTATTACAGATGTAGTACCGTACAAAAAGAATTAACAAAGCATAATTAGACAATGCAACGTATATTACAAGTAAATGTCTCCTTATTTAGAGACAATTAGCATTGTAAAAATCTACCTACTACTTACAACTTTAGCTTTCTCATTTTTTTATTATTACGTTTGATATAATAATTTAATGTTAGATTATTGGAAGAAGCATACATACATTGAGCCAAAAACCGGCCTTAGATGGAGGAGAAAAGCCGGTACATAAAATGAATGCTTCCACGGTTTACACTCGATATCATGCATGCATGTTTGTACTTATCAAAGTATTACATTCATAACATTACTAATTTTCTAATCCGTAGTGGGTTGAACTATATTACAGATAAGAATTGAATTATGATTATAATAAGAGAATTCTTATCATTTGAATTAACTCTTCTTCTTAATATAGGGTAAATAGTGATGAGGCAAAACCTTAACAAAAAATATTAATTTGAAGGCGAAAAATTACCTGGCAAAACGGGTGAATCAGACCGGTTTGGGTTGGGTCATTAATATGTTCTGGCATATATTTTTTATCGGGTAGGATTGGGTTGGGTCATTTCGGTTAGATTTCGGGTGATCTGTTGTCTGACCACTTCGGGTTGGGTCACTCTCGAGTGTGAGTCATTTTGGATTAAGTCGCTTTCGGACTAATGACTATATCACTTTTGGGACATTTTTGCTCATTTTAAGTCAATTTAAATCGGGTTAGTTATGGGGCGGGTCAGTTATGGGTCAGGTCTTTGGGTCAACTAAGGTTCATGGCGGGTCTATGTCCGGTCCGGTCAATTCGTATTTCGGATCATATTCGGATCACTTTCAGGTTTTCGATCAGCCTTTTAAGATCAAGTCATTTGGGTCTTACCAGTTTTGCCTAATAAAAAAACAAGCATGGCGATGGCGACAATTGTAAAAAATAATTAAATTAGGATGACAATCTTTAATAGCCTATTTGTACTATTACCCTAACATAAAACAATATAGGTCATGAGTTTGAATTCTCCTCACTCCTATATTATACTGGTCTTACGCCTCATAACTGTAGATACCTTAACTTGCACCTCTTAAGAGAACCACCGGGCACCGGCTGATGAATCGGACAACATGCTTAACGTATGTCGCATTTAAAGACGAATTCGTAAGACGATTAATAAACAATAAAAATCGAAGATTTTTGTCAACCTCTTGGTCGTCGTTTACGTTCCAACATGCTCGTTTTGACACTAATTAGAGTGTGTTCTGAGTACTAGGGCAAAATCGTCTCCATTTTCAGGAAACCGTCTCGCGTGAGACATAATATTCCGGAAATTAAAATTAATATTTTTATTGGCATTTGAGTTCGTGTATAATACCGGAGTACAAAAAAATTAAGATAAAACTCTATCTATTGCGCGGATTCCAAAGAAATTACGCGCTTTGTGATTGAAGTTGAACACTACCTTAGAAAGGAAGCATGACTTGCTGCACCTCTTCTAAGGGACGCATCACGTGATGCGCCTCTTATAATAAGGAGGTATTTCTGGGTGCTGGAGTCCTAGTCAAACACCTCACATTGTGGACAACGCCACCCGCGCACCATCGCTTCGCGGCGACACTCGGCCTACAGAGCCCCGTACGGGACACGTCATGGGTTTGTAGCCGATTTGAAAGGCTTTGAAATCGATGAAAGGTTCGAACAAGCGTGGAAAATTGAAGGAGTCGTCACCAATTTATTGTGGAAAATTGGAAATCGTTCAGCTCTTCATGCCGTGTCAAATGAGCACAAAGCAAAGATGACATAGCCACCAGGAATTGTTCCCTTAGTATTCTATGTCTAGAATGACTATCGTTATTCCCACAAACATGGATGGTCGCATAGATTCGAAGTAAAGGGTGAGGGTACGTATTAGGAATCTCTTTAATCAGGCGTCCAATCTTTCCCGCTCGATAGCGACCTCATGCAAAAAAATGTTTTGAATCATAGGCATGTGAATTAGCTATGTGGGTTGATTATTTAGACAAATAGGATATAGATGTCAAAGTTGGATTTAGGTTTAATTGCATGTGAACAAGCAAAACGTGTGAATGTACAAAACATGCACATACGTCGTATAAACCCGACTCAAGAAAATGAAAAGAGAGAGAAAATAAGAAAAAAAATTTAAAACATACTCCTAGTCACTTATTCTTTGTCTTTCCAATTTGCATAAGAATTAAGAAAATGAATTTTGACCACACAAAACACACTAGCCCACATACAAATGAATTTGGACGACAAAAAACACACAATCTCACATCCAAAAAAGGAAAGAGGGAAGAAAATCCGACTTACCTAATAAGGAAAGAAGAAATAAATGAGTGACTAAGAGGGAGTAGTTTATTAAGACTAATTACGCCTGACAGTAGGTGATAATATTATTAATAATCGAGTAGAACTAATTAATGCAGACTACGTCATGGCAGTTGAGAAACAGGGGCAAACAAAACCTTAGAATAGGGACAACAAATGCCGCGTATGTTCAAAAATTCAAAGGCGCCACGCCGTCATTTTGGACCTATGGCAATGCATGGTAGACACATCGAGTGACACGCCAAACTCTGAAACACAGGACTCAACGGGTTCAGTTTCAAACCATCTTTTCGAAACATTTCTATAAACCTCTTGCATATCACACACATATCTTAGCCTAGAACTAAATCGAGTCATCCAAGTCCAATGGCATCGCGCCATCGACATTATTTGACCCCTAAACCCGTCAATAAGTTGTTGTCAAGGCACTATTCCGTAAAAAAAAACACTCGAGTCAAAATCAGTTACCGTAAGTCAAACACGATGAATTGCTCACTATCCCACAGACACACTATCCCGTCTTCACAATATGATTCTTTTATCGTTGTGTTACCTTGCTTGTTGACTTAGTATGCGTAATCCCGTGTCAAAATCGAGTTATAATGAGCGTCATTTTTGTTAAGTAGAAATCCCGCAAGCTGTGCCAATTCACAAAAATATTGTAAAGATCATCATGCTACTATTAACATGTCTCTTCAAGACGTTTATGCCATGGTCCTACGAATTCAAGCTATAGTTGAAAATTTGAAAACGAGCGTCTCACCCTCGAAAATGGAATGATAAAAAAGAACCCGCCACCCGGGAAAACCACTAGTCTAAGCTGACCCTAGGGTTGAACGAGCTCCCTCTTTGTCTAACCCTAGGGTCGGACGAGCTCCCTCTTTGTCTAGCCCTAGGGTCGGACAAGCTCGCTCTTTATCCAACACTTGGGCCGGGTAAGATTTCTCCTTGTCCAACCCTAGGTTTAGACAAAACCGCTCATAGTCCGGGGTATTTTTCAAAACTCTTTATGCAAAAATCGGGAAATTTATGCTAATTTTAGTAGCAAAATCAAACATTCAATTACTAATTTACACTAATCCGCTCTAAAACTAATGATTTAAGTCGGTGAAATAATATTACTAATCTACAAATAACTAAAAAAAATTAATTATAAGAAAGTGAATTATATTATTTATGTGATTGATGCGTTTGTTTTGGTAATAGAATTGAATGTTTGATGTTGATTTGACGGTAATTGCAAACTTTTGAATGCGTTTTTTTGTTAAGACAAAAAATTGTTTTTTAGTGGGATATGGGAGAAAAAGGAAATGAGCTTATAATTAGAAGTTCGTTATTATTAGTAAAGTTTCAACGATCATTCCTAGTTGACTTATACTTCCTCCATTCAACTCTACTCTACACATATATCACTTTCATCTATTCAACTCCACACTACACCTTTCTAAAAAAGGAAATGCAAATGACCCTTCTATCCTTATCTCAACAATTTATTTACAAAAAATGTCATTGATAGTCCACCCTAATTGATCCTCAAAACTCACCCTAATTATACTTTGGCCCAATTATTGAGTTATACCCCACTTTTCATTACTAATAAAACAATTTCACTTGACAAATATTATACATTTAATAATTTTTCGTTTTTTTTCTTAAAACTTATGCAAAAAGCATATAAGTAGTGTTGACTTGAATGGAGAGAGTATTATCCAGCTCGTCTCATTGAAGACGGACACTATTTGTCACAAGCTGAAGGCGGATAGTGCCCCTCTCATAATATGTAAGTATGATGAATAGTAGGGGAATCCATTTACTCTCCAATTGCCTTTCCAGCTTAAATATTGTAAAATGAGCATTTTTCGTTTTCAGCTTGAGACAAATAGTGCATTTTGTATATTATCTCCGGCTCTCCGGAAGCGAAGCTTATCCGGAGCCCACGTGCGGGTTCCCAACAAAAAGGGCCCAAGAATTGTCTTTTCGAAGAAGACGAAAATGCGAAAACACGAAAGAGTAGGGCCCTCGCTATTATTTAATCTTATCTGGTTTATCTGACGTGTCCACTCCAACTCCACTTGAAGTTTTGAAGACGTACTACTTTCACAGATATTTATTGGTCAAACTTCCATCTCAATCGCCATTAGATATACAAATTGTCATCTTCATAATCTGTAAACTACCTTTAATTACTTTAATTATTAATATCCTTTTAATTATATTTTCCGATTAAAATATTGTTTATGAAAATAAAATAAATATAGCAAATAATTGAAACAAAGGAACTACCACATAACTATTTTTTATGTTTAATGAGGCACAACAATCTTTAAGAGAAATCTAAAGGGGTCATATCATAAATGCTAAAATATTAGCTCCTTGTTTTGTTTATATATGTCATTCTCACACATTATAAATGAGTTTATATGTATTTTTTCTGAATTGTTTAAAATTTATAAGTTACAATTTAATTTATTTTACAACAAATTTAAATTTAATTGGGCTTATATGCAATATTTTTGAATTATATTAAAAATTTTGAGCTAACGTTTAAGTGAACGAACTCATGTGTTTTTATAGTAAAGCTCATAATCCTCAAAATAATATTTGGAAACTTTATTATAAATTTCAAAAATTATACCACTAGTTATATATATCAAATTATAGTTGATGAACTAGAATAAGAGATACTCCCTAATTTCTAAAATATCAGGCGTTTTACATTATTTCACAAAAATTAAGAAAGTATTGGAAAATGGTCTACTATTTATTAGGTGTTATAAATGTTCTTTGAAATTTGAAAAACGCACTTTTTCTACCAATAAAATGGCTTAAATTACCTCTTTTTACTAATTGTGAGTGCTTTGGATAACATTTATATACATGGCAAAATATAAAACGACTTATAAAATTAAAATTTTGTTAATTCCTAAAACGCCTTACATTAGGGAATGAAGGGAGCATTATATAATACTTGGCAGTATAATTTTAGAGCTTTTTATTATTCCATATACATTTTCTAAATTTAGTGCAGTGAACAATTTTAGGTAAAATAAATTGTAAAGATTATTGAGTTTTTTTTCAAAAGTGTGTTCTCAAGACAAGTAGGGGTTACTTACAATTATGTATTTATGTGTCTATAATCCTCATTTACTGCCAATCTTTTTTTATTTATCTCAACAGTCCAAGCTAGGTAGCACCAAAACGGACACGGACACGGACACGGACACGACACGGACACGTGATACGACATCTCGTGAAATTTAGGACACGAGACACTACATTTAAATTTAATAAAATATATATTTTATAGTTATAAATAACATACAATTTTATTTTTGTATTAGTATTTGATATTAAATGTAAATAATTGAGTGTAAAACTTGACTTTAACTATAATTTATTCTCATTTCTCACCCAAACTCATCTTCTAATCAATTTTCTTACCCAAACTCATCTTCTAATCAACCTCTTCTAGTCTTTCAATCTCACATTCCTTGTTTAGAGGAGTCCGTGTGTCCCACACGGTGTCCGACACGGGACGGTTGGTTAGGAGAAGTGTTTATGCTACCTAGAGTCCAAGTGACAGCCCTCCTTAACAATTGGACTAATCAAATGAGACAAGGATTATGTGGGCAGGCCCAACAAAGTAGCACAGGCCTTACTTTTACTCTGCTATACTATAAAACGGAATATAAACAAGAGCATGCTCAAAAATTGATGGCCCAGTTTATTTGGCTCAATGTTCTTTTCGTATTTCTTTGATCTGTCTTGACCGTTTTCTTTACTCGGATTTGGTACTCATAAAATAGAAAACCGAAAACAATACCAAAATTCAAAAATAATATATAATTTCATTATTTACGACAAATTAATTAACACTCTATTTAATACTAAAATGGGTAAATCAAACTAACTTGAGTTATAAATTTGCTCAATAAAAGATTTTTTTTTGTATATATTACATTCCCAGCGCACTCGCAGCTACATTATGTGCTAGCTTGTTAAGATTGCGAGGGATGAAACTAAAACAAAGGCAATGAAAAAAAAGGAGACATAGATCCTATGTTAGCAATTATGTCAGCGTTCCATTGATGGACTTGTTCGACTTTTGTGATCTGAAAGAGAATATGTAAGCAATTAGATAAAACATGAAGATGCAGGATATTATGATTATATGCCCACTTCATAACTTCACGAATCCCAATAGCTTTCGCTTGAGTTGCACTTTCAGCGATCCAGCTTTCCGCGTGCCCATAAATTTGGCGTCCCCTTGTATCATAAACAACCCAACCAATTGACGCATGTAGAGAAGGGAGCCAACCCACATCCACCTTGACCCGAATTGCCTGGCAGATTCCAGGACCTCGAATCATATAAACAAGAATGTAGTTTCTAATTTTGTCTCTCCTCCTTTCTAAATGGTGATAATCACTCTTTATATTGATAATTATCGACGCGTTCCTTTGATCGAAGGCAAAAATAGCGGACTTTGCCTCCCCTTCTTGTATACCAAATAAAAGTTTTGGTGAAAAGGTAACTCCTTGGAAGATAATCCTATTTCTGGTGATCCAAATGCTCCAAAGGATAGAGATATAAACTATAATAGTCGTTTGATTTGCATTTCTTAAAGATAAATAACCGCACCGAATAATAATCCATAAATCAATAGGAATATGAGCATCGCTTCTTGTACTGATACCCAAAGGGGAAGACGCCCAAATCCTTTTTATTACCTCACAATCACGGAATAAATGAGAGCTGCATTCAACGGATCCATCGCAGTTACAGAAGGGACATATTGGATCAATCTGAATCTGCCGCTTTAAGAATTCCTCCCGTGTAGGTAGCGAGTTTGTGAGGATTTCCCATATCAGGATTTTCCATGTCCGAGGGATTGGTAAGGACCACAATTTCTTCTTACAGAAGCCTTTGGCAGTAGGACTAATTCTAGTAACATCTTTGAGTGAGCTCGAAATTTCAAGGTGAGAATTCAAAGCATTGGCATATCCACTCTTGACAGAATAATTACCAGTAGGTGTCAAGGACCAAACAATAACATCTTCGGTAATTGAAGGACAGATTGGGATAACACTTATTTTCCTAGCCAAATCATTATCAAATAACTCATATATAAGGTCATGATTTCATTTCATCGACGGTAGAATACGGTCCTTAATAGTCTTAGGAAGCACTAAAACTAGTGGAGGGAAGCCCAAACTTGTTATATGAGATGGTTTGGAACCATTTATCCATCTAGAGTGTCATATATTAAGATTGGAATTAGGACCAACTCCCCAACCTAGATTTGGCAGAAGGAGTTTAAGACCATAAATAATACTCCCCCCCCCCCCCCCCAAGAAAGCATTATATTCTCTTTCGGTAGGATCAACTCAATTGGGTTATCAATATTAATAAGACGCTTGTGGAAAACCAGACTTAGGAGGGAATTTTTCTCTTTTAAAATTCTCCATGCCACTTTTCCAAGCAGAGCTTGATTTACACAATAAACATTCCTTATCCCGAGACCCCCTTGTGATTTAGGAATGCTTAAGAAATTTCTACTGCACCAATGGATTGTCTTAAACGATTTATTACCTGCCCACCAGAAATGCAACAATAAGGAGTTAATCTTATTAGCCACACTTACCGGTATTTTGAATACCGATATGATATAATTGGAGAGGGAGGACAGAATAGAGTAAATCAATTGAAGTCTTCAGGCCGGTGATAGAAAAATCTCATTCCACGATGACATCCTTTTCTTAATCTTGTCAAGGATATTAGAGAAGATTTCCTTCTTTTGAAAGTTAAAGTCTAATTCAATACCAAGATATTTCTCAATCCCATTATTATGCTTAATATTCAGATAGTTTAGACCTAACTTAGTTGATGCCATAATAGTGCTTGAGCTAAATAAGATACCAGATTTTTCTGTATTGATGACTTGACCTGATGCCTTGCAATAACAATCAAGGATTCCCTTTAATCTAAGGAAAGCATCTTCCTTATCTTTCAAAAAGAATACGTAAAATCAGCGAAGAATAAGTGGGAAATAGGAATTGATCCTCGTACCGCTGAGATTCCGTGTAAAGATCCATTGTCTTGTTGAGCAACTATGTTTTCCGATAGAATTTCCATACAAAGAATAAACAAGAAATGTGAGTTAAAAACGAGTAAAATATTTGTGATCAAGGATGTCCTTGGAAGTGATATCTATCAAGTATCGCTTTGTGGAGGCAACACGCTGCATCTACATGATGCCTTGTACACACTTGGGTCACTGGGTGGGATGTTGCTTGTTTCAGTAATTAGTTTATTGAAATTAGGATTTATTTTCAATTTTAAAGACATTAGGTTGGACATTATTTTTATCATAGCGATGTGTTTGGCCATGTATTGTGAATGGTGGTTTTTTTGTACTTGACTTGGATGATATTTATGGTAATTCATCTTAAGCCTTTGTTTCTAATTTTGATGTTGATTATGAATATGTTAAATGTGCTAAAGAATGAACGGAGTAGCTAAAGAAGGATCGACTTACTAGGGTAAAGTCGTCATATGTGAGCCTTGTCTAGCTAGTAAAGCAAGGATCCTTTTAGTAAGGTTTTAAGAGCTCTGTGTCCTTTAAAGCTAATCCATTCTAATATTTGTGGGCTTTTAAATGTAAGTGTTCGTTATGGAGCTATATATTTCTTCACTTTTTGATGACTATACACGTTTTGGTTATGTGCATTTGTTGTCTGGACGTTATGAAGCATTTGATACGTTCAACCTTATTTTGGCGGAAGCTGAGAACTTGTTGGATCGAAAAGTTAAGACTCTTGGAACCGATCGTGGTCGTGAATACCTTTCTAATATGTTCAAATGATTTTGTGAGGAAAAAGGTATATACAGATAACTTACGATTCCTAATACTCCACGATAAAATGGTGTTGCTGAGAGAAGAAATCGTACCTTGCTTGACATTGTTAGGTCGATAATGGCTCAAGCCAACTGTAATACCCACTTGTTTTGTAGGATGCTCGATCGAGTGGTTGATCTGTCACTCGGCCGAACAACCTTTATTGCTTGTTAAGAGTCGATTATGGAAAACGAAACTCAATCGAGTAAAGAGTGTACTCGGTCAAGTCGGGGGCACTCGGTCAAGTGGGCTTGTGGCACTCAATCGAGCAACCCCGTACCTGTAGACTCTCGTGAAATCTTGCTTCCGAAATTTGGAAAGTGATTTATAATCTTATTCTAATCTTGGCTAGGCTCGACTACACTTTCCAAATACTATAAATCCCATCAAACATCAGATTTAAAGTTTTCTTAACTTTTATTCACAAAATTACAAACATCATCTTAAACCCTAACTAAAAGAGAAGAGCTTGGGAATTTGGAATTGAATTTAGGATCTTGAGATCTAATCTACCAATCATCAATCAATCTTTTGAAAGCGGTTTTATAGATCGAAGAGCGATACTAGTTGTGTTTTGCTCGTGTGACTCGAATAATTTGCGAAAATTTTGGGATTTATCCTACTCAATTTACGTAATGATATGTTATGGTGACTTGCATGATGATGATGATTGATATGAAATTGTGAATTGTTATGCGACTTGATAGGTTGTGTGACATGGCTACCATTGTGATTGTTGATATGAGATGCTGATATATGAGGATCGGGGAGATATTAAGAGTAAGGAGTTATCCGATATGCGGATCGATGAGGTAGTAGGAGCCTGATCAGGCCGGCCTGCAGGTCGAGGAGGTAGTAGAAACCGAGACATGGTCTACTGATGTTATGTTGATATTAATATTGCTCTTGTTGTTTGTTGCTGGTACATTGCGTAACTTATTTCCCTACTCAAGCATTGGTTGATCATGTGTGCTCTTAATCTTATTTTTCAAACTTCTGTGGTGATCAATTTGGTAATTTCTGACATTTGTTAAGCAGTGATGAGTCATAGTGGTTTGCAATAAGCGTGATGTACCATGGATTAGGATGGGAAATTGGGATGAGTCGGACGAGACAAGTAGAAAAGTCGTCACCATTAGTTTATTATTCTAGTTAGTCAATAAAGCCTACAATCGATGTAAACATTAATATTAATTTTGTAGTTTGATTAGAAGACGGTATCGAGTTATGTAATTTATTCAAGCTATTTACATTTTTAAAGTACTCTTGTTGTTATATTTTGATATGTACTACATCGGGTAACCAAGATGGTAACAATATCATTTAACTAGAAAGGTCTGGCTAACGCTCTTAGTTAAATGGGAGTGTTATACCAATCTATTAATTACTCATCGAGGAGATGCGCTGCATACGGCAACAGACATCCTCAGTTGTGTAACAAGTAAGAGTGTACCACTCCCACCATATGAGTCGTGATATAAGAGAAAAGCCTTTTAAAACCATTTACGTCCATGAGGTTTGAAGGCTATGTGCATAACCCGACCCACAGATATGGCAAGCTTGGTCCAAGAGCAACTAAAATGGTGTTCATAGATATCCCGAGCATTCAAAGGGATATGTGACGTACGATGAGCACCTTATTGGTGGCATGACCGAGATCGATTCTCGTTATGTTCTTTTTCTTGAGGGTGATCAGTTTTCGAGTATTGGTGAAATCAAGAAAGATCTCGAGTTTTATTAGTTACAACAACCACCTCTAGGTGAGGAAGGTGGGTGAGGAAGGGGAATTCAGAACTGTCGATGTCATCAGAGATGGTGAAATCTTGTTTAATGGTGTACATGATGCGAATAATCCCGTAATTCATGAATATGGAATTTGCCTATTAGTTTAGATCGACTTGAAACTAAGGTCAATCCTCAACCCTCATGGTTGAACTTGAGATTATTTATCAAGTTCAAGATTCCACTTCTTTAGAAGATAGTTGGAGAGATTCTTCACTTAGTGGTATGAAATTTAGGAGTAAACGAGGGAGCGTTCCTCAATGATATTTTGATATCGAAGAGCGGAACATTCATTTGCGCTATTAAAAAGACCAGTGAGCCTACTTGTTCTAGAGAAGCTATGGATTCGTCAAAGTAGTCAAGAATGGATGAATGCTATAAATGAAAGATGGACTTTATGACAAGGAATGAGGTTTTGGAGCTTGTTAATATTTCGTCTAAACGTTAGTTAATTGGGAACAAATGCATTTTCAAAGTCAAACTTAAAGTAGATGAGTCAATTGATAAGTTTAAGTCCCGATTAATGTCGAAAGGTTTTACCTAAATTGAGGTTATAGACTATGATCAGACTTTTTTTCATGTGATGATACCTGCCTCTATTCGCCTCTTGCTAGGCTTAGTTGCCCATTTGGACTTTGAGTTGTTCCAAATGGACGTAAAGACTACACTTGAGGAAATGATCTATATGGATCAAGCTATTGGGTTTGTCTCAAAAGATCAAGTTGGCAAAGTGTGTTGTCTTCAAAGGTCTATATATAGCTTAAACCAATCTTTCTAGGCGATGGTATTTTAGATTCCATGAGTCATAACTGAGTTTGGCTTCTATATGGTAGATGAAAACCGTTGTATGTATGTTAATAAAACTGTAAAAGAGATTATGTTTATCTAATTGTATGTTGATGACATACTTCTGTTGATGATAACTTGGATATGATTAATTCCGCTAGGCAGTGATTATCCTATGTCTTTGAGATGAAGGATATGAGTACAACTAGGTATGTCTTCGGCATCGAAATGATAAGAGATCATCCTAAGAAGCTTCTTGGTTCGTCTCAGGAGTCATATATCAAGAAGGTAAATCTTTAAGCCTTGACTAATGCTCTAAAGATGATGAAAAGAAGCAAATGAGCCATGTTTCATATGCTAGTGCGATTGGTAATTTGATGTGTGTCATCTTGTATACAGGGCCACACATTTACTATGTGGTTGGCTTGGTGAGTCATTTCCAAAACAACCCATGACTTGTGCACTTGCAAAGAATCAAGAGAATAATGTGTTACCTTTGTAGTACAACTCACTGATAGATTATCTTGTACCAACGATAGCGTTACCTTCGTAGCAGCAACAGAAGCATTAGCCGTCCTTATAAATTAATAATTCGATATCATTGCGCCCTTGTTTCCGTTGATTCAACGCTTGCATTACCGATAGATTATCTCCATATGCAATCACTTTCTGAATGGTCCTCCTTTTAGCTTCATGTAGCCTTTCAAGGACGGCTAGTGCTTCCATTGTTGCTGCTAGATTATGTTTTTTGTCTAGGGTGTCCTTCCAAGGTTGCTAAGAAAGACCTTGATGCGGGGCATTAACGACTCGAGTGTATGTCATATCTTATTCAACTGCTTTTGCCGGACTGACCTACCATTTACCCATTGTCCACTATTAGCAGACTACTTGTCATCTTCACTAAATAGTTCTCGTCATTTCCGGGTCCCAACACCATAAGTCCTCTAGATTCGACAGGCTAATGCAAATATTTAGCACCCGCTCGCACTCGAAAGGAAGAAAAGAGTACGCACTCTCTCTATTCCAGCTCAATTTGTGGGTCATCATCAAACCAGAGACATGCAAATCCTCATCCGCCATCGATTTGTACCTGCATATCTACCAAGAATCGACCAACATCTATACGCAACGACCAACATTTTTTCGGTAGGTGCCATAAATCCTTTTTCGGGAAGCTTAAGGATAATTATATATTACCAAAATATCCTCTGATGTAGTATATCGAATGTATAGTCTATGTACACTAATAATGTAAAAGAAAGTTTTTTTAGCGGTGCCAGAATATCATGCCCTAAAACCCTTTCTCGGAAAGTTTAAGGATGATTATTTATTACCAAATTGTCATCTGATATATTACATCGAACATATAGTCTATGTAGGATCATGCTCTTTCATGGACATGTTTTACTCAATCATGGACATGAAAGACTAATATACCCTTGTCATTTATACACCTTAAATTTCCATAGTCTATTAATCTTCTCAAATTAATCCATCCAAGAGAAACAACCACAAACCAATAGTCGTCCCCCACAGCTGCCTCTCATCACGCTGACCACCCCCAGCCAACCTCTCCCGGACCACCAAACCTATCCTCCACCAATCAACCGCACCAGCTGAACTAGCCTTCATAACCGCACCAATCCACCCGGACTACCGTCACCTGCAGTACCACTCAGTTCGTGCTTTATTTATTTTGGTCAGTGATTATCAATTCAATAATTCAAACTGGTTTAATTTGCGTTTGGGGATGACGAACAATTCCGATTTCTTTTGCATTCAATCAAGTTGCTCTAAGGATCATGTAGGCGTGTATTACTCTATCAAATTCATGTATTGTATTGTTGTTAAGGGAGTAGTATTAAGGTATTTTAATCATGATAATGAAGGTGACCGCCCCCTCTTTATTGTAATAATTTTCGTTGACAATAATTCATTCAAACCCTAATTTTATTAGTTTAAATTAATTTAATCTCACTCATTTAATTTGAAGTTAATAAATTAGAATATTTACCGTTCATTATTGATTGAATTTGTTTATTTTGTTTTTCGGGAATTGTAATGAATGAAAAACTAATAGCAAAAAATCCATAAAAGAGTAAACTCCATCCATAAAAGAGCAGCTATGTAAATGTAATGGAGAGTTTTCATTCACTATTCCTTTCTAATAAAATCACAATCAAACATCCCTAAGTAGAATGCGTAAAGCATGGAGAAATATGGTTCAAAATGTGATATACTCCTACTAAATTATCATCCAGCTCGAGTTCAAAGCGACGTTAATTGAATCCAAGTATCCAACCTAATTGAATCAAGGATAATTTGTGAATCTCAATTGGTCTTTTTTAAGACCGGCATATCTCTCCTAAGACTAAAAGTTTAAACCGGTCAAATATCAACTTGGTTGAATAGGATATTATTTTCCTAGTTCCTAGGATCTGGTTTTGTTCCAAAGGATTTTGTTCAAATGGAAAATTAGGGAAGGAACAGGAGAGATGAGATTTATGTGTTATATGGCGAACTTGCCCTTTAATTTGCAACTTGTCAAATGTAATTATTATAAAAAAAAAATGAGGTACTTTCATCCAAAACTAATAATTCGAGTGTTTAAATACTTTTCCGAGCGTATTTAAGTGCACCCATATCATATCATACAAAACGAATCATAAAAGTGAGCAAAAGCTATTCCAACTTTGTCACGACATTGACTTTTTTCATTAAGAAATCTCATCAAGACATGACACCTCCTTGGCTGCTTCCTACCCCTCAATTCCCTCAAAAAAATCTTCAAAATTACTCCACTTTTCTCTCTCTTCTCCATCATCTCTCTAGATCTTTCACAACATATTTTCTCCAAACATTTGCAGGTTTAAATACCTTTCTGGAAAGCTTATCTGGAACATGAATTCCCAGAAGTTTGAGGTAATTAAATTCCCTAATTTTTGAAATATGATTCAAAATCTCTACATGCTTATATGTTCAGCTGTTAGTTCATGTTTATTTTGCAGGGTTTTGGGATTTTTTCACTAAGAATTATGCTTTAGAATTTCTGGGATTTTTTAGATTAGTTGATTTGTTCATGATTTGAAGAATAAGTTTTGCTATTTATTTGTTGGTGAATAAATTAATTGCAAGATGGCACATCAATCCCAAAATTCTGGGGAATCAAGTCTTTGTGGCAATAATTGTGGATTTTATGGAAACCCAGCTACTAATAATTTGTGTTCCAAGTGTTACAAAGAGCATCTTGTGAAACAAACCAAGGAATTAGGTGACATTATTTCGCCGTCAAACAATAAATTGGGTAATCAAAAGGCGGAGAAAGTGGAAGAGAAGGTTGTTCAACAACCGTCTGTTGAAGAAGTGGGTGATAGTAGTAATATTGCCAAAATTCAACCTGCTAATAGATGCACTTTATGCAAGAAAAGAGTCGGATTAACCGGGTTCAAATGTCGATGTGAGCAAACATTTTGCTCATTACATCGATATTCCGACAAGCATGATTGTGCATTTGATTATAAAGGAAGTGCCCAGGATGCAATTGCTCGGGCAAATCCAGTTGTCAAAGCTGAGAAAATTGATAAAATATGATTCGGGTTATTTGCATGATGCAGTCTCTCTTCCGGTCACAAGCTTCAACCTTCCAAGAATAAAATGTTGTATTATAATTTGTGCTTAATAGTGTGTAAACTTGTACCATAATTCATTCAACCTTGTTCATGGCAGCCAGCTTGCTTAAACTTGTACCCTTAAATGTTGTGCTCTCACTCGTTCTATAACGAAACTCAAATGTGTTATATGTGTTTAACAAACTCAATTTTGTGGTACTTGCGCTACTTCATAAATGGGTCGCATTGTGAAGGGTTACAAGGACCGTACTATAGTACTTCGAAGTGCCGTCAGCAATATCCATGGAACAACTACTTATCAAGAGATCAAAGGCTAAAATTTGATATAAAGCATGACAAAACTTAAAACCTGAAGGTTAAAATAGTGTATTGCTTACTCAACTAGATACAAATATAAATCTGCCTTGAAAATGAAGTTGAATCAATCCTTTTTGTCTTCCGGATGTCCATCATGCTTAAGGTTGCGCTCCGCTAGTATCCGCTTTGTTCTTTCAAGAACACCAAAGAAAATAGAACCACCGATTCCGATCCACAAAACTCTTGGTCCAATCCCCTACATTTTTAAAAAGAAAATTAGAGCCAAAAACTTCCTGTTGCCGTTTTCTTTTTCTTTTTTCCTATAAGAAATGTAAGTAAGTTATAACGGCTAAGGTACTAGTTTAACAGAGGAGAGGTCAGTAAAACTCATGCACTTTCAAACCACCTCAAAAGAGTTAGGTATGATTTAGGAATGCCTATGGCCGTTCTTATGATTTGCAAGGAGAAAGGTCACAGTAAAACGAAGAACGCGTTAGCTGCTACTGAAACAGTTGCTGAACTCATTGTATTATTTCTTCACAAAGAGAAAAATGAAACGACAGACAATGACCATTTTAGCAAAAGCAACTAGGCATTTAACCTAAATAAGTGACATTAGCAACTGCTAGTAAGCAAGAGATTTACTGGCGGTTCAAATAACGAATGGAGTATGGTATTTAGCAATCTGTACTTGAAAGGTTTCACAAAATGACTTCCACACTCGGTATTTGTTAACTATTTTAATTATAAAATTTATTTCAAGAGAGATGTCATGGGCAAACGTAGTTTCACAGCACAACCAGATGTAGAAAAATATACTGCTCCAATAGCATATCGGAACTCCATATTTTAGACCCACTACACTATGCTATTTACCAAGCATCCCACATCCCAATTATATCAGTTGATCAATTTTGGTGAAAACCAAAGACGTAAACTAGATCTACAATCACCTTTTCATTATTGTTGCTTTTAACAGAAGTTAGAGATCTGCTATTTGAGCACATTGAAAGCTCCAATATTTCAATGTGCCCGTAGGATCTAAATCAAGATCTACAATCTTTTACCAATCAGTGCAGCTATGTGAACTGTGTATAGACTAAAAAACATGTCTGCTTCTAAAACACATTTGGAGCAGCAGTTGGAAAAAGAGAACTGAACATGGACATACCTTTAAAAGAGCAGGGGCACCCTCTTCTTTGATAACCGTCTGGACACAGTCTACTATGCCGTTGTACTGGTTTGCAGATCCCTACCACGGACATTATAATTGTTGCAAGTTAACACTTGGCTCATAACATGAAGGAATGGGTGTAGCATACTAAAATTGTGAATTCACTAAGGATTTCAATGAGGCACGCAAACAAAACATATCAAGCAACTAATACACCATACCTGCACCATCAACCTGGTCTTAATTACATCCAGAGGAGTTGTTATAGCGCCTGTTAATGCACCTGAAGTGGTAGAAAAGATAGTTATTGAATGAGAAGCATCTTATGCCAAACTACACTAATCCTTAGTAAGAGGGTCGCACACTCGCACATTCACAACTTTGCCTTAGTGTAAAAACCACAGAAAAGCATTTTCCAGATGACGCATTATGAAAATTGCATCGAAAATTCTCGTAATATAAGAAGTACCGCCAGATTGTGAGCCAGTTTGCCTTATCCCCCATCTACCATTATATCCCGAAATAAAAGAATAGGGTCTTTGCTTTCATTATAAATAAGAAATGCCTGAAAATAACTATTAAATTATTGGCCTTCGAAGGACTGAAAAGGAAGCTCTTTATCCTCCAATCAGGGATTGAGTTTCTTACTATTCAATCAATACTGTTTGTTCAGTCATATTACCTACATCCTACTAACAATGACTAGGTTACTCCCTCACCCTACAAGTTTTGAAAATGTAGTGAATCCTAGGAACGGAGGGCATACTAAATAAATAACAAACTGTATTCACTCCTTACCCGCAAAAGCACCAATGACAGCATTCTCAGGGTCATTAAGATCCCTTTTTGCCTGAAAATTTGCAAGAGTCAGTGTGACAAAAACTCAGTCTTTAGGAAAAAAAATCCACTTTATAATTCTCTGGTAGATCAGATGAACTCGTAGCCAGATTGGCAATTGTCACACATGACAGCAGAAGCATTTACTAAAAACGACATCATCAATTTAATATAAAATTAAGATTCGTAGCAGAATAAGGTTGTCAATCTACACATCATTATCAAATATCAACTACCAGCAGAGCACCACCCACTACCATACTCGAGTTCTTGCCAAATGGTAACGCCAACACATGTCATTCTAATATACACTAGTAATACAGCTTCTAATTCAACCATGCAACAATCTTTGATCATGATTCATGACATACAATCAAGTCACCTTGAACCATAAGATAAATAGAGAGCCCTTTTGTGACAATAGCCATGCCCCACAAATTGTATAAAAAATGATACAGCCCCATGTAAGCTATCATTTTTACATCGAAATTTTAACATCAGAATCTTCCATCTACTTTAAATTTAAGCCAGTTTCTCCTACAGGAGGCGAGTTACCAATGACCAGACAATTTCATTTTCTAACCTTCATGCATTTTCACCTGCTACTTTCTTCTCTTCTTTTGTTTAAAAAGTGAGTTCAGGAACAAGTGTTAAAGCAAAACGAAATTATTTAAAAAATTTAAGAAACAAATGATCTAATTTCATAGCAAAGACAAGTAGACTCACTGCAAGCTTGTAACCAAACCGTATCTGTTCATAAAGGCAGAATTGTATAGCATCGAAGGGTAAATCTCGCAGCAAAAATGATCTATACCCCTGTAATCACGTAAGCAAAGAGTATTTAAGAGCCAGTATGAAATGTATAAGAGAAATCTGCACGCGCATAAATAAATAAACACATAACAGGGAGAAAACATTAATTACCGCATAAAGACCTTTAAAACCTTCCTTTGCAACAATCAGACGCACCGCATCAGGAGCTGAAGCAAATTGTCCTGTTTGCATTCTCTGCTTAATTACCTGTAGTAATAAGCATTAAATAAGAGTCCTACATAGCAAATTAGAACGAAAAAAACTGCAAAATAAATAAATAAATAATTACTTCAGTCGGCACACGGATGAGAGAGGCAGCAAGTCCGCCAACAGCACCTGCAGTCTGCCAAAAGAAATAGTATAAGGATGCCAGCACCACATCAAATAAGGTTACCAAAAAATGTACACGCCACTTTTCCAATCGTTAAATTTTGGATGAGTATACTAACGAGTTATATGGAAAAGACAGAATGCAAGCTGGCGTCAATTCCCAGCCAAAAAAAAAAAGAAACTAGACCAAACATTTTGACGAGACAATTAAGTAAATAACTAACTACACTTTCACAATGTTTCATCAATGAATTTTTGAAATCGAAAATGGAGAGGTAGATTCACATCCCCTTCTAACCCTTGCGATCTTCATGCCTGCCTCCAGTTAACTCCAAACTATCACCCATTTATAGCACCCAAAAGGTTGTTAATTTATTATTGACTGGACAAAATCAAGTCCAGAGTTTACCCATTAAGCACCCATTGGCCATTGACTAGCTATTTACTGCTATGCAGTCATAATCCCTCAGTTCTACAGCACTAACAACCCCAAAAAAAAGTCATCTAAAAGTTACAAAGAGAAGGGGTAGAAGTTATTTCTTACCAGAGCAACTGCACTGAGGTTCTCTGGAAACATCCTCAACAATTTTTGCTTTGTCGGTTCATAAACACCAACAAACATGGCAGAAGCCCTGAAATTGAGCAGGTTCATAAGCCTCTTGTTCTACTGGATACTAGACTGCAACACATACAGTTAGCAACAAGATATAATATATGTAACTGTACTATCGGAATATGGTTATCGTCCTGAAGCAACCCATTTGGTTTCATGTGTGACTAAAGAGATCAAATAACCAAAAATTGGGAGAACAAGTGTACAGACATTGGTCGTGCATACCCATGTGTCACTCCTACTATCACTGGAAGGACTTGCTTGACATTGAGGTAATTGTTACTAAATGAGCTAGAAAAAGGAGGAAAGACGTGATGGTGGAGAACTGCAGAAAAGAGTGTAGTAGTTGATCCATTAAGGACGGAGTACCCCCTTCCCACCCCCAACCCCCACCAAAGAATGTATTACGCCCATATGGGCGTAATGATTCCCTCCTCACCTCCTCTTTCCGCCCACCGCAACCATCACTAACCACCAATTTCCTCCTACTTCTTGTTTTAAGCTTTATTACTCCACAAAATAATCAGTTAATAACCTCCATCCCAAACAAGCCTGAAGGGATATTATTCCATTTCCAAGAAACAATCCATTAGATTTGAAATATGATGAACTACAGCGAAATGACTCACTAAACTAAATCATTTACACTTTTTATATCGTGAAGCAGTTGTTAGGATTCTCGGCGCAATTTTAAAAGTTGGGTTGTCTAGAGACAACTTCTCTTTGTTTTCCAATGAAAAGATAAGACTCCATACATCTTAGACCCTTACCCACCATAGCCAAGACTATTCTATTTCCAGCCAAACCAAAGTAAAGACTACGGAGAAACATACGGTAATACACCAGCAATATTTCCAGCCAAACCAGAGTAAAGACCCTTCAGGACTATCTGGCCTCCACCACGAGCTGCCTATTATAAAGTCGAGTTCTTTGTTGTCAATTAACAGACATAAAATATGTAATGCATGGCGCAAATCAAAAGTGGTAAAAAATGTGCGACATGCATTAAATTACCGAAGTAATACAACAAATTTGCTAAGTTTGACCTGCCTGCAAACGTGTCTTAATAGTATCAATCGGATATAATGCAGTTTCCACGACCACACCAGCTGTACCTCCTGCAATTATACCATCTGGCAAAATCGGTCTATCAGGGAGGAGCAGATTTCACTTATATGATTCATCCAATTTATTTACATACTAACTGAACAATGTTTTTCAAAGATTTCACAATTATTACTCAATAATTCATAAAAAAGAAACATGTGAGTCAACAGATCAAATCATAACACTCCTCTCTGATCTTATTTTCATCACGCCATCAAACCAATTTAATAGCAACTACTTCTGAATTTTTAAAGCATAATCCCATAAACCACAAAAACTTCACATTACACACGAGCATGAGGTAAATAGTATGGAGTAGTTAAATGTCGCACCATAAAAACCTAAATTTGCTAAACATAATTCCTATGACAAGTGAACATAAATACATATGTACTCTGTTTCGAGTCCTTCAAAAGACAGCTCATCACAATCTTTTAGCTCAAACAGCCCCAGTCAACTTCTACTTTTCATATACACCATACAAGACAAGCTGCTTTGCTAAAATCTCAAATATCGTAGAGGAGAGATTTCATTACAAAAGCAGCTCCTACGTAGTGAAGGTACAAAGATGTATAATACTTGAATACTTAATACCTACAGTTGCATGGCAGGCAATTTAGAGTTTATAATAATTTACAGATTATAGGGCCGCAGTTTTGGCTTAATTTCCTTGCCATTTTCCAGGTCTCGTTAAAAAAAAATCTTTATTAGTATACCTATCAGTGTTCGAAGGAAATCAAATGGCTTTTCTTCTCCAGTGCTGACCGACGCAAAGGATGCTTTACTCCCGAAACTATGCTGCACTTTTGATATTGCCATCTCTGCAAAATCCTGGCATGACTTTAGAAGTGATCAAAGAATTTTAAATTCAACCCACAAAAGAAAAATAAACAAGATGTTGATACGTTTTGTCGTAAGCCCAAATGTACCAAATGCAGAAAGTTAATTTCTAGATGCTAGCACTCTGGCAGTTAAATGAGTACCATATACTGTTACTCCCTCCAAATATATTTTCAAATAGGTGACGTAGATTTAGAACAATGTAGAGAATCCAAATAAATGGAGCGAGTATAAGCAGAAGAAAACTAAATTTCTGACTTCTTTCCTTTTCATAACTAATGACTCCAATGAAGTTAATGCATTAAGTTATCAACGCCAAGTCGCCAACTACGAATCCTTCTTCATTGAACAAGTATTACACAAACTTTCAACACATTCATTCACAGTCTGGACGCTACGTCGCTATGTACCAGGTAGTCCGTACATTGTAAAATTGAAAATGCGAAATAAAGACGCAGTATATTCTCCATCTTCTCCTCAGTTATTTCCGCATAACCTATCTTAACTCACGCATATTCTCATTTCAGACTGTCATTATCCGTCTTAAGCTCTTCCTGGTCAAAGTTTTGTCTTTATTACCACCACTTATAATATTTGACTCGTCTTAAGCAAGACTTACTACTTAACTCAAGTGAAATTTATCGACAAAAAGAAAAAGTTTATTCCGTAACTTGTCCCTAATTACGGCAAATGACAATTCCGTGACAACAATTATTAGCCAAGTTACGGAATTGTCATTTGCCGTAATTAGGGAGCATTGTTCAATTGTAGATAAATTTCACTAATTAGCTACAATTGAACAATGCTCCCTAATTAGCTACAATTGAACAATGCTCCCTAATTACGGCAAATGACAATTCCGTGACAACAATTATTAGCCAAAATCGACACAATTGAACAATGCTCAAGCATACTAATTTATACTCTAAAAAAAATAAAAACAATTGAATAATTGGAGAAGAATAATCACCTGAATGGTCCATTGAGGAGTTCTTACCACCAACGGCTAGCGTAACAGGTCCCATTTCTTACGCCGTAAGCTGAAAATAGGAATTAAATAATCGAATTAATCACATAAAAACATCTAGAAACTATATATAGTAATAAATAAAGAAGAATATTGAACAATGCATTGATATGGAAGAAGATAAGTGCTGAAGGTGAAGTTCGTAATCGTAATTAAGCAGTTTTAAGGTAAATTAGGAGTGTTATCGTAGTGAATGGTTAGAGAGAGAAAGTGGGAGGGTAATGGAGTTCATACCGGTGTAGAGAGAGAAAGTTGCAGGGTGAGTTGAAGGTTAAACAAATGGCCAAGATAATAAAATATCGCATTTCAGATGTAGTAGGTCTTGCTTAAGACGGGTCGGATCTTGCAACGGGTATTTTGTGAGAAGAAATGGGTAGAGGGGACAAGGTGGGCACCCCCCATGTGCTCTCCACTCACCCTTAATGGATATTTTGTGAGAGAATATGGTATCCGTCTTAAGCTTAAGACGGATACCTCCGTCTTAAATAAGAATTTGTGTTTCAGATGTGGGCCGAACTTAGGTTTGTCTACACTTCTTTCTGGGCTGCCTATTTGTCCTCCGTCTTAAACTTACGATGGGTCAAATCCTACCTCAGGATATTAATTAAGACAAAATTTTGGTATTTTCTAGTTAATAATTAGGGTGATTTGGTACGTAATGGATCCGTCTTAAATGAGAATTTGTGTTTGCCATATTATTTATACATTAAACATCACAAACCATCTTTTTGTAACCTTTTTCTTTCCATCTCGTCTCATTGAAGACGGGCATTATCCGTCACAAGCTGAAGACGGCTAGTGCTCCTCTCACAATATCTCACAATATGCAAGTAGGAGGGCAAGTGAGGGGGCTCCATTTGCCCTCCACTTGCATATTGTAAGAGGGCATTATCTGTTTTCAGTTTGTGAAGGATAGTACCCGTATTCAATGAGAATTTGTGTTTTCTTTTACTTCAATTACATCACGATTAAAAGTTAAAACGAGTCAAATAATAATTCATTCATCTATGGTATTTGACCTAATTTAAGTTTTAGACGAATGTACTCGTTTTAAACAAGAATTTGTATTTTTTTTAAGCTTTGATTTCTTATTTAAACTAATAATAGGGTTATATCCTTTTTGGCATACAATTATATTGTACAATGTAAAATTGCCTCACAGGAGACTAATTGTTGAACCATATTAGGGTGCCACGATTTGTGTTTTTTTTTCCCGGACACTAGAGTTATCTATCATACGCAGACCAGAATTCGACATAGACTGATTATATACGAGTACTTAATTTGGTGATGTATGAATAGCGGGTTTGAGAGTCGAGACTGATCAGTCAATTGTTCTTTCGTAAGTTTTCGAAAGATATTATATGTGAATAGTAATCGCTTCCTTAGCAGACCAGATAGATTGGGGGCCTAATAGACAATGACATTGAAGCTGAAATTTGTGAGGGTGACTTGGAAGCTGAACTATTGTCTCGTGATATTGTTCTTGGAATGAGTCATTTGCTCCACATTGCAGGAGCACATGATCTGTGTAACAGCATGCTTACTAAGACTCTAGGATGTGGCCTCCTTGTAGATAACATTAAGGGCATAGCACCTAGAAACTTTGAGAAGCGCCGATGGGATCTTTCTGGCAATGACGGGAAAATCTTCAAGTTATCGAGATTTTAAAGGCTATTGCAACCAGATTTTGCGATGATATCTGTTGCTTTATGCGCAGGTTGCAACGACTTCTATGGAGATCATGTCCTGAATTGAGGTTTAATACAATCTCATAGACTCAGCCATATACTTCTGCAATTTTGCCTTCAAAAGGTTCTCCCAAATGAACGAATAAAGTACTAAAGCTTCATCGTTTGAGGGCTTTGCTATGATCACACCATAACTGACGTACTCGTAAGCGTGCCCCTTCCATATGGGAGCTTCAAACTGGTGCAATGTGGTTTAGCTTAGTTCATACTTCGGCAGGTTCGTGACAAAATCTGCTAAAATTGCTTTCATACAAAAATATAGAAAATTCCATACAACGCCGATAGATATGTTGGAATTGTCTATTATGCCTCGGTCTTTGCTCTTAGAAGCTTGACCCAATTAAGAAAAACATTACGCTAATAAGCTGGTCATGACACCAAATAAAGTAGGCTGTGGGCAAGGACATGGAGCAGAAACAAGTTAAAGGAAATGGATCAAAACAATGAATCCATGATACCATTTTCTAAATTCAAATTATTTTTTTTCACTATGTGAACATTCATTATGAAATCCTTTTAGGGAGATGGTAATTGGCTATAAGTATCTCGGTGTAAGAAAGAAATCGACACGCTAAAACCGAAGTGGTTTGCTCTGTTATTGGCTTCACTCAACTAGCTAGGCTGTCAAAGGGTTCATACACACTCCCTTCGTCTCGAGACTCTCAACCGTGTCCATACGTAATGCATTATGGTCCATCTAGACATTTCTTTTACCTTTCCTTTCTCGGTAATTTTGAAAGATACAATTACAAGTTTATCCATATCCCACCCACCATCTCTTGACCAAACCACAAACCAACTACCCCTGCCCTCCAACCACAGCTCCAAATCACCAAAACCCTCCCCCATCCTGAAAAGTGGTTCTGATTTTAGGGTTGGGGGGTTAATTGGTTATGAGAGGGTGGGTTATTGAGGATAGACGGATCTTCGGGAGTATCAAGAGTAGTTTGAGGGATGGGGTGGAGGGTTGTTAATAGAATCGCTAGAGGGTGGAGGTGGTTGGGTTGGATGGAGAGAGGGAAGACAGTGATTGAAGTTAAGGGAATAGTAAGACGGATAAAGTTGGAAATAAAACCACACTTACGTTTCTCACATAAAAGTTTGATCCAAAAGCAAACATAAAAATGGATGACATACAGGTAATCCATATATACGAAGGCGCGAAATTTGCAAACACATTGCAGTCAAGAAAATTTTCTATCAGCCCTTCTAAGTTCTAACAAAGGCTTAAGAAGTCCCAAATGCAAGTTTCCTACAAAAACTAACAAGCTAGGATATGTAGCCTAATTACTTGAATGCGCTGACTGATGATTGCTATCTCTCGCTCTCCCCGTGACAAGGAGTCACAGATCATAATTGACATAATTCTAAAGCCACTGAGGAGAATCTTACTGTGATGGAAAGAGAAGTTTCACAGTAGAATAGTTATTCCTTGTTGTATGGGTATTGCGCTTTGAACTCCTTCTCCAGCTGTTCTCTTGATTCAGTTTTTGCTGCCAGTACAACATTTTCTAAAAATCCTCTTTGTGGGAATTCTTCTGGAACAAGATTCCGGTAGATTTCAAACTGCTCATCAGCTTCTTTCTTTTTGTCCTGTAAGCTGTAAATGATTCCCTGAAATTTGGCATGTAACTCATGAGTTGCTGCCTACAAGAAAGCCGCCAAGATCCAAGAACAGTTCCAAATAGAGGTTGCAATAGGGTCAGGTTGGCCAGGTCAAATTGGTTTTGGATGTTGTTAAGTAAATGGTACGGGCCATCGTCCGTTCGTGCCCGTTTAGTTTACTGGGGATCGATTCAGATCAATAAGGATTATATTGTCAGCCGTCTCATTAGCTGTAATCATGTTCAGTCGAATAATTTCATGTTAAACTGATTAGGCTCATTTTAAGTTCAGTTTGATAATATTTCATGTTCGGTTACCTGGCATAGGTAAGGCCGAAAGTCTCGAGGGTTCTCAATAATCAGCTCTTGGTATTTCTTTGAAGCTTCATCCAACTCTCCCTGAAGAAAAATAGTATCAGACAATCAGAGAAACACATGCATGTTCAAGACCATGTCCTTTATTTTCTCTGTTGTACACTTCCATCGTACGTATCCCCACGCCATCTTTTACGATTCAGGAAGGCATCTGTTGTTTGGTTTTGAAGTACTTACAAGCTAGTAAAAGTTCAAACAGAAGATTAACATGAAGACAAACACTATATATGCAAACAAAGTTTAGCATCAGCATTTGAAATAAGCTAAAGGGCAATTTGACAATCACCTTGACCAGATGCATTTGTGCAACCAAAATCTTAATGTTTCTCTCTTCAGTAACTCTTTTTTCACGATGGGCAAGATCGAGGGCTTGGTTCAACATATCAAAAACTGCAGGGCCTTCACGGTTCTTGTGCATTACCATTGCCAAACCCTGACACGCAGGAGAGTACAGAATAACATAAGAACATCCTGTCATGATATCATTATGACGGGATCACTTCTCGGGCCATATTCTATTGATAAGGTTTAAGACATGGACCGACCTCATCAAGGTACATGTAGCGGTTTCCCAAGAGTGTGCAAGCACTGTCCCATATCAATTGAATGAGTGAGGAGATATAGCTTTTAAGTTAGCGGGCACCTATTACCAATTGGTTATAGGATAAACCCTCGCATTTGCCCATTTGCCTCTATGGGACTCTTGCGAGAGACTCAACAATACATTGATAACTATGTGGCGATTAGTGCTTCGAGATGACAGTCACTGTATGCGGGTATCTATCAGAGTATCCGGTGTTGAGTCTATAACTGCACTGCGACCATCCTGGTCTAAAGTGATCCATTTGAAGTGGATAAGAGCATAAGACACTGAAATAACAAAACACCTGACCATTTTTTTTCCGGCAAACTCGAACGCCCCCATGGACCAAATACATCTTATGAAGCACAAGGAACGCTAAACACTGGTAAAAGGTCAAAAGATAAGCAAACATATACTCCCTAATTCTTACCAGCAAATCTCATTGAAGACGGGTCGGGTTGTCTCTTACAAATAGTCAAGTGGGAGGGCAAGTGGGAAACCAAGTGGGCTCCCACTTGACCTCCCACTTGCCTCTTTGTGAGAGGCAACCCGACCCGTCTTCTAGAAACTGATGACTTAAGAGCTTAGTGTGATTCCAAGGCTTCAATTTCAAGTCACTTTCTTTGGCCAACTCGAAACATTCATAATTTTCCTAAGATCAACCAAAAGATTATAGCTCCAACTAACACTATTAAGCTAAAAATCATACAGAAAGCAGCATACACAATTACACACCATATAGTAGCATTAAAAAGATAGGAAGTTGATAAACTTACATGCAAAGCCCTAAGCAAAAGAGGCTTTTCCTTAAGAACATCCTTAAACAATCTCTTAGCTTTACTAAACTGTCCCATCATCTCATAACAAAGAGCTTGCAATAATCTCCACTCAACTTCACTAGGTTCAATATCAATCAACATTTCCACATATTTAACAGCTTCTTTTGTCTTCCCTTTTCTCATTTTCACATTCACAACCATTTTCAAAGCTTCCACATTTCTTGGTTCTTGTTCCACTAATTTCACATACATCTCATCTTCTTCCTCAACTACACCACTTTCTTCCTCTTTCTCAATTTTTTCCTCTAATTTTACACCATTTTTTTGGATTGGGGATGCTAATAAAGGCCTAGAATTGAATGAACCCACCAAAAATATGGACCCAAAAATCAGTTTTAAAGCATTTGTGGACAGAAAGTTTGAAACTTTTTTGTGGGTGGAGGGTAAATGAGGTAAAGTAGGTGAATTTTGAGGGTGGTTTTTTGGGAGACAAGCAGTGATTAGAGAAATTGGTGGTTTTGAGAGATTGGAGAAATGAATGAGAGGGTGTGAATTAAGAGAGAGTGTGTTAATTGACAAGAATGCCATTTTCAGGAAACAATAGAGGACATGGACTATGTTGGGAAGGGGTTGAAGTCCATTAAAACTTGAAAGCTTCAACCTTTGGGGTTTGGGGTTTTGATCCTCAAGGCTTCGAAGGGGTTTGTAGTGGTAAAAAAACGTGCAACTAGAATATGCTTTTTAGAGTTGTGAATTTCAATTATTGATGTGTAAAATGATCTGATCTGATCCAATTCGATCCGATCCGATCTGACTAGATTGAGATGTTCAATTGCAAACTTAGAAGATGTCCAATGGAAAAATAAATTATATGAACATTGTAATGTCCTTGTGACTCATTTGACACTAGAAAAAAAAAATGATGATAAGAGATACTCCCTCCATTCAACTCCACACTACACTTATCTTTTTTCACGTTTGCCAACGCGCGTTTTGCATCGTAAATATAGTTCGCTACGTATTTGCAAAAATTATACAAGTTAGATATTTTTAATATACTCTTAAAGACGAATCAAACAAGATCCCACATGAATATATTTTCTCTTATGCATTAGCCGGAAATTGAAAGATTCTTCCGACTTGTGAATAGTGTCAAAAAAGAAACATACAATGTGGAGTTGAATGGAGGAAGTATTAAGTATAAATCATGATATATAAGTGAGTCTTGTCCCTCATTAAATAACTTTACAATTTGGGTTAGTTTCGAACATTTGATCTCGAGCTCTATCCATGAGAGTTACATCATGTTATTAACATACAATCGAACATGTCTACACTAATACTCAAATTCACACTTTGTACCTGTAGTTGATTGGACAATACATTAGTTACAAAAATAAAGCTGGATTCAATCGCGACAAACATGATTACACTATCTACATAGTACGTACATCATATATTCTTGAACGCATGCATACATGTAAAATTCGAACTTGCCACATGTCGCAATCTGGGACTTTTCCCAGCTTGTGAAGCGCACCCTCGTCTCTCTAGGCAATAATGCAAGTACTAGTGACTTAGTGAGGATCGCCAACTAGTACTCTTTGACATTTATCATACTTATCAACATCAACGCACACGAGGGCAACAATAGAAACACAAGCAACTGTTCTTCATATTAAAATAAAGGATAATTACTCAAGTTTGTAATATGAAATATGAATGAGAGGATATAATGTGGGTGAAGATAAATTGCGTTTTTTCTTCTTTTTTTTGTTGAAAAAAATGTCATTTTGGGGGACAAGAGAGAGAACATGAACTTCCCGATGCCCATGGAAACTCGAAAGATGTAATCTCCAAGGGCTTTTGGGTTTTTATCCGCAATTGGGGGTTGTGCTCTAAAGCTTAGAAGACAATCGTGCGCTAGAGTAATAGTGGCGTTTTATAGGGGGTGTTGGGGGTGAATTCTCACTCTCATTAATCTAAAAAATAAAATAGTTTCTTATTTAAAAACGATACTTAGGCTTGCTAAGTTTTATTCAGATGATTTATCAAGTATCGATGATGTGTGGAATTATGCAAGGATTTAAGGCTTGAAAAACATTAGTCAAATTTCTATAATACTTGTTCCAATAGATCTACGTTTTTCGTATAGACCAACATATCTTCTTGAGTTTCAAAAAAATTCATTAATTTTGTTTCATTAATTCGATTAATTTTGTTTCACTAATTCGCTTAATTGAAGTTCGTTAAGCTTAATCGAGAAATGTTGAATTATTTTCAAATGTTGAGTGAAATTTATGCGAGGAAAAAACTTGTTCATTTGTCTAATATATATACGGAGTAGACTGTTAAAAGTAACAGTAAGTCTTATTGAAGACGAACCAATTTCGTCTTCTGAAGACGGGCCAAATGTGGTCAGTCTAACGACAAATGTCACTCGTAACATTTCCTAATCTATAACATAACCGGTTGTTTATCACATGGTTATCTTTGTCGTCAAACTGACCACATTTGATTCATTTTCAGCTAAAAAAGGAATTGATCCGTCTTCAATGAGAATTTCTGTAAAAGTAATAGCATCGAGGATATTTAGGTGCTGTTTTGGCCAAGCTTTACAAGTGCTTTTCTGATTGAATAAGTAGAAACTAGGCCAAACAATGTAAATTAAAGGGGTGTAAAACAACTTTTAAAAATTCAAAACCTAAAATAAAGCTACTAAAAAGTAAAAGCCTACTTCTACTTAGCCTTCTCACAATTACTAAGCATCAATTGTTTTGATTATTATATTTTTTATACTCAATAATTATAATCTTCTCCAATATTTTGTGAATCCACTTCTTCTAACACAATATTAAACAATAATATTAGGGTTATGCTCATTGATTGACATGATTTACTCAATCATGGACAAAAATGACCATTATACCCTTCTCAATTTTACACTTTCACCTACCATTACCATTTTTCCTAATCTCTCACATGACCATCCAACACCTCTAAACCACCAGGCTCCCACCAACTGCCACCACCCCTCTTTGAACCGACCATCTGAATCCGACACCACAGTCGCCTCCCCCACCACGTTCGTCGCCTTCGGTGCCTACCACATACCTGCCACCACGCACCATCCCTTTCTCGTGGCCTTACCCAGACCATTGACCCTCGCCTACACTACCCTCGACCACCGACCCACAACAACCCCACCCCTGCACGACCGCCCGCCTTGCCCTCTCCCCTTCCGCCGACCAACCTCCCCCACCCCAGCCCTCTTTTCTTGAATATAACCCTAGTTGTGAAATCTTGGCCTTACAAAATTATATCTATGTAATTTTGATGCAAAAAAAGGGGCAAATTTAATGTATTTAGAATTATTATTGGTTCAATATATGGATTAAGTGGTTAATAAATAAATTTGGTTAGATTTTATCAATTTGGTAGGGTAAGAGGAGAAGAGAGAATATTTGTTCTTGATTTTTATTCAAGGGGCATGTTGTGGAAAAGGAATGAAAAAGAGTCCATGAAAGAATAAAAGTTGTCCATGAAAGAGTAATTACGTAATCTTATTTACATATACGACATTAAGTTCTTAAGGCAGGTAAAAATAATTATTGCAATGTATATATATTGCTTATAATTTTGATCCTATCGTATTTTTTAGATATTAAGTTCAATATTGAATTATATATAGAAAAGAAAAATAATCTTTCTTTTGAGATGAAAAGGGTATAAGACGATCCTTTCAACATTGTATAACAGTCGTACAGTGTGAAAGTGAGATTATCCTTTATATGTAAAAAAAATTAATGTTTTGACTTTTAAAAGTAATATCTCATACTGTAAGACGGTTTTATTGTATAAGTTGTTGTATAAATTATTTCATAGTATAACACGGTCTTAGATAATAATTATACGTCGTACTCCGTAATTATTTTGTAGTAAAAGTACGTATTATATTTATACGTTTGATTAATTTGATTATATAATACCTAGGTAAGTTCATCATATTACCCATTATGTGACGTTGACCCGGATTATATAGTAAACAAAAACAAATAATTAAAAAAAAAGCCGAATAAAAGTAATTAGGCCAAATTTACAAGAAATTATTTTTACAAAAGTTAGGCCAAACAATCATAACTTTTCAAGAAATAGTTTGTGAAAATATTCATTTCAAAAAGTTAAAACTCTTTTAGGTAAACTTGACCAAACATCACCTAAGTAGTTCCGAGTGGATCACTATTTACTACCAAGTACCAAGTACCAAGTACTAGTCCAAATTCAAAGGGTTCGAATCCAAATAAAAGGTGGCTGATAGCCTGATATTTGCTCCGTTGGCCTGCTCACAACATTTCACCCTTGTTCCTCTCTCATCAGAAACTGGATTTTGTTGTTGGAACCCTAATTTTCTGAACTCAATCGCGATTCTTCTATTTGATCATGGCGCTTGCTTCTCGATTTCTCTCCAAATCCAAGCAGGTATCGTATCTCTCCGTTTATACGCATTTTTTCATCTACTTTTTTCTCGCAATCTCCTTTTCATTTCCTCCTATTTTCGTTTCACTAATTTAGGAATTACAATGTGTTTTTATTATATTAAATTTAAAGTATTTCGAGCAATGCGGTGTACTTCTGATCTGTTAACATCCCTTATGCCTTTAATTGACTTATCGTTTTGATAGATTTATTACGTTTAGAAATTCAGTTATTGTATAGAAGAGATCCATGGTTAATTGACTTTACATTGAATTCCGGCCGAGTTAGCTATTAATTTTGTTATTCAAGAAATTCTAGAAGTGGGGGTTAGAATGAAAGAAAGCCATTGTTGAGTTATTGCTATTCCGCTACAAGACTGTTTCTACTCCTCGGTCATAGCACAACAATGTAGTGGTCTTTCATGTTACCGCAACCGCCACATTAGGTTGTTTTTGGTTGGGGAATCGCTAGTGGGTCTGAAAATGTGTGAGATGGCGCAGAGTCTACCATAGCACAACAATGTAATACAACAACAACAACATCAGAGCCTTAATCCCAAAATGAAGGGGGTCGACTGACATGATTCATCCTTTAGAACCGTCCCTGATACACACCTCATAATACGTAACAGTAGGAAAAAGGGAAGTGATAAGTTGATAACCCAGTTTTCTTTTATAAAAACTTAGAATTTAGACCGAAAATACAAATTAATAATAATAGTTTTGAAAATAGAAGTAAAAACCAAGTGTTTAGGCAAATTTCAAAAGTAAACAAAGTATGATCGTATGAGAAGTTTTTGGGTAAAACTTTTTATAAATCACAAAAGTAAACGAAGAATTTTTAAAAAATTATAATAAAAACGATAAATTAGGACTTATTTCGTTGGAACTTGGAGGGTTGGGATTTAAGATGCTAATTTTACTGCTTTCTGGCGTGATATTAGATTGGGCTGGGTGACTGAGAGGATGATTTGAATAGGATTGTTTTCATGTGAGGTTCAGTACCAGTGGTGGACTCGTGGCTGGTGACTGTTAAATCTTCTTTTATCGCGGGACATAGTGCTAGTAGAGAACATCATGTTTGCTCTGCTTATGAATTATCTATTGGTGGTTGCAGCTATGCAGTGCTCAGATTGTGTTATCAAAGGACCGTGGGATTTCTGTTCGTCATTTTGCTAAAGAAGCTGCTCCTCCTGCTCCCAAAGGGCTTAAGGGAGATGGTGAGTGGCTTCTTATATATTTTCTGGTAATTTCATGTCGTAACGTGAAATTGGAGGTTGACTAGTAAATAAATAATAGAAATTGTGTTTAAATGGAGTGCGATGAGACACAACAATTGAACCACTAGGGAGCATTTTATGGTCTCCATTGTGAATTTTCTTTATGCTCTCTCCTTGCCTACGTTTAGAATGTTGAATAAGAGTGCAAAAACCATTATGAAAAGCTGGTTTCTTTCTGTGGTTGGGGGTGGTAATGGCTTATTTGTGCATCATGTCTAATCCAACCATAAGAGTTATGTTACTGGATAAACTTAGTGAACTGTCTAGTGCACTCTTTCCTGTACTCTCTGTCAGTTTCACTGTTTTAGGAATTTAGGGTGCCCATAATCAGTTTGTGCGTAATACATATGCGTTTGTGTGTGTCTCAAGCCATTATCCATGTTATGAAACAAAATTGCATCCCTTGAATCTATTTTAGGTGCTTATGTAGTTAACCTAGTAATATGCTTTCTTGGTCTTACCTTTTATTTGTCTCTATGACATCGGCATGGCTCCAAAGAGATGTTAAAGGGCATTTTTCTGGATGTCAAGAAGAAGTTTGATGCTGCCCTTAGTGTTTTCCGTCAGGAAAAGATCACCATCGACCCTGATGACCCTGCTGCTGTACAACGCTATGCTGATGTCGTGAAGATGGCACGAGAGAAGTATGTTTAGCCCCCTCGCCTCCCCACATTATCTTAGAGTTACCATGTACTCCCTCCTATACTTTGAAACTTCCCCATTTTGTAAAATTTCCCAGTTAGAGGCTTAGAGCATGTATAATTGTCTTATGAGTTCATATTCCTGTATTCCCAACTTGTTTGGTTTTCTTGTTGCTTTTTATGCTTAGGTTTGTACTCTCTGCTCAAATATAATGGGGGATCCTGCAATGAGAGTCATCTATGGGTTGAAAAGGGATCTGATTTTTTTTCTTATATCTTTTTTCTTAAAACCATGTTCAGTAATTATTTTTTTTGATAATCTGATAGCAATATAGCAGACATGTTGTGCTCCCTTTGTTTGTTATCTTTAGATAACATTTCCTTTTGTTTCGAACGTAAACGGTAGAAAAATGTTTTGATTATCATACGTTATTTAAGCTTCTTATCATTATTATGTTTTTTTTCCTTCTTGAATCATAATGGATTTATTGCTTAGATTTCATTGATTGGTTTTTCTTCTAATATTATTGATTGGTTCTTCTCCTAATATTATGTTGTTTATAATGCAGGGCTGGACTCATGACTGAGGCCCAAAAAATTAAACGTACAATTGAAACCCAAACACAGGGTATTCCCGATGTTCGCGCTTATCTCTTGAAATTGCAGGAGATCAGGATCATGTGGGTTTGCTTTTTATGAAGTTTTGACTTGTCTGTTTAATAACATGCCTTCCCTTATGTCCCAAATCACAACCATAATGATACTCAGGTCCCTCCAAAAATTGTCTATAAGGGGTAAGGGGCGGAATGGTGGTACACTGCCTTACCACTATGCCAAATTCGTTTTTGGATTATCCATTATGAAAATTGGCTAAATTGCAGAATAAATAATATCAACGCCTTACCACCTGTTGTGCCCTAATATAATTATCCGGCTGTAGACTCTGTAGTTTTGTAGATGATTCTTATTTGTTAGATAATATCGTGCAGGAAGGGCCTACCTGATGACATTGGCATAGAGGCAATGATGTTTGAAGCCTTGGAAAAAGTTGAAAAGGAAATTAAAAAACCTCTCATGAGAGATGATGAAAAAGGAATGGCTCGTTTAACGGCTGAGTATGATAAGGGTAACAAGAGGTAATGTGCTTCTTCATCATCTGCAACCTTTTACTAGGTACAATTCATATTTGACGACTGAGCTCTCTTTCGGTCCTATTCTAAAATTCCTTCATTCTTATACAGTTATACTTCCTCCGTTCCATATAATAGTTTACGTTTGCTTTTTGCACAAATATTAAGAATGGGTGAAAACAAGTGGGGTACCTACTTTTACATTGTTAGTTTACCAAATTGCCCTCTTATAAAAGAGTTGGGTCTTTTATGAGGGGGTAATTAACAAGGATAGTATGGTAATTTAACATAATTATTGATGTCCATAAAAAGAAACGTAAAGAACTAAGTGGAACGGCCTAAAATGGAATACGTAAACTATTCTATGGAACGGAGGAAGTAGTATTATAAGATAGTTGGGTCTGAAACTCTGAAGAAACTTTGTCGTCTCTTTCTCTACTTTCATATGTTCAATCTAGTCTGGGGAGATGACCTGTACGGGCTGTACCTCTTTGATGTCTTTGATCTCTTCTCCAAAACACATCGTAACAGTCCACAATATAAGAACAAGTAGTGATGTTGGCATATTAAATATTATTGGAGCAATTTTCGTTATCATTTTTAAGTTGGTCCTTTACAAATGTGATTTACTTGAAATGGGATTATCCATCAAAGCCACCACATGTGCACCCACCTTCACCGTCAGCCATATGACTACCGCCAACCAAATATCGCTCACCGCCACCAAGCCCAACAAAACCACCGGAGTACCACTCATCAACACCAAGATCACATACGCCACCCTGGAGCACCAGTTACCATCATTGGATACATAAGAGCCTGGATAATATGTTAAAGAGGTTATTTTTTTTTGATAATTTAGATCTGGGCAAATAGGAGATTGAAGAGGGGGATCTGGCCAAGGAGCGGTCAAATAAGGGCTCATTGGGGACAAGCAGTACCGTGGTGGAAGGGCGGTTATCGATGGAGGGCCGTCAAGGAGGTTTGTGGTTGTCCACGGATGTGCTCGTCTGATGAAGGTGGTGGTGGGCTGCTCATAGTAGTGTGGGCGGTTAGTCAGGATGTATGTTAGTTAGTGGAAGGGGGGTTGAGTTGGGAGTAAGGTGGATGGTGGTGGCGGTTTGGGTGGTCGGAGGTAAGGTGGGTTGTGATTGTTCATTGGCACTTTGGCAGTAAGAAAGTGGTTTGTGAGGGTGAGGGTTATGGGTGGCCGGTGGGAGGGATTAGTGGATTAACTTAGCTTTACTGTTGGTAATTTTTGTAATTCTGCAATGATTAAAAGGACAACCTAGTCATTTTACGATAAAAAGCTTACCATATGAAAAATGAAAGGAAGTGGGAAGAACAAATAGCATTTGCCAAAGATAGAAAGTGTGAAGACTGAAACATATAGAATGGGCGGAAATGTACGTATTTATGGCTTTTACTAGTTTGTGCTCTGCATCTGTTATGGACACCATTAATCAGTACTATTTATCTCTTTATTTTGGCATGATCCCTTATGGACACTTCCTTTCTTTGAGTTATCCTAAGATTCTAATTATTCTTTCTGATCAAAATCATTGGATCAAACAGGCTTGGAATTAGCAGAAAGGATTTACCCAAATTAGAGGAGAAACTGGACCTTGCAATCGCAAAAGGTCAGCTGATAGGCTTGAAGAAGGATTGTGTTGATGCCATGGAAGCTCAAAAGAAGAAGTATGTCTGCTGTGTTCCTTTGATTCATGACTCGCCTCCTGTAGCTCTATTATACTTCATAGTTGCCTGCATTGTTATTTCTAGATCTGTTCACTCCAGCTTTATTGCTCTGGCTCTGATAAAGTTTCAGATAGCCAGTTCTAGCTTGCCCTAATTTTTGACCACGGACTATTTCTTGTGCAAGCCGCAAGTATTCTAAAACGTGTGTTGACTTAAGGTGATTAATAATTACCCTCAGTTTACTATGCCATGTATGCTAGTCTATATCTGAAACTCTGAAAGGAGCGCCACACTGTTCGCGTTTCGAATGTCTCCGAGGATAATGAATTTGAGCTTACTCTGATTTTGTAAGACCTTATTACATTTCATCCAGCTGTAAAAAGCCCTGTCTCTGACTATTTCCCCTCTATTATACAGGGAGGAATTCAAAGATGAGGAAATGCCAGACGTCAAGTCGTTGGATGTCAGAAACTTCTTATGAGATTTGAGCTTCGTGTTAAATGGATCATCAAAGAGAGAACTCAAGAGAGTTGCGTGATGCCTGGTACTTTGTATTGCTTGCAATCTGGTATTGTGGAAATGTTTTCCATTCTCCCATTTTCCTTGAAATAAAGATTAAAATTTTAAAAATGAATGGATGAATATGAAAAGAGGTTTTTTTTGTCATGTTTTTTTGCTACTTATAAGTTATAATGATAATGATGAAAAATGCATTTGAGCTTTTCTTGTTTGTGAAAAGGAATGACCGCGTATAATCTCCGAAGTAGATATTGACAGCTTTTTTTTTTTTACCATGACTTGTAGACGCCTTGTATGTTGGAGATAACAGTATTTTTGGTTTGTCATGTACGTTGGAGAAATCAATTGCTCATTATTATTAGCTATCAAACTCTCCAATTAGCAGGTCCATAGAAATGTACTTTGATATTTCTTCAAGTTAATATCAATACAAAGGCACGAGTCCTTTTTGGGGTAATCGGTCTAGGCTTGAACCATGTACCTTTTTTAATGTCATTTTTTTTCCCGGCGTTTTGTTAATTTTTCAGCATTGACTTGCTCTTTTCTCCATTTTTCACACATATAAGCCAGATATTTTCCCTTTGCTCAACTAACAAAATCTGAAAAACTCCTTTCATACCTAGTGCTCTATCAAAAGGCTATTCCAAGTAATAACAATGGATCAATTATCTTAAACTTCCTCTCCTTCTCCATTGTGACCTTTACTGCCACCAATGTAACCTCCATGTCCGCCTTTAGATTTCGACGACCCTATAGACTACTCAAAATTTATCAACCTAATGTTCATCTCAGTCATATAAAAGTATCCTCTTTCTCTCTTTATGATCAGATGGTGGGCAAAATAAAACTAATGAGATAGCATAAAAACGATCCTAGGAGTGAATCCACGATAAATTTGGCATAGTTAACACTAGGCGTTGTTTTGGACCACCATTGATCATAATTGTTGCAGAAGAATTGCCATGTTCATTGTTTCAATGAATTCGGATTTTGACTCGGGTAAAAAGGTGCACAAATTGAAGTGATTAATGTTGGGTATAATCAATAATTAACGTCCATTATTAGAGTTATATGAAGTAAAGGGTTATATTCAACATTGGTAAGACAACGCCGAAAAAGTTCGAAAAAAGAGCCCTGCCCTTTTCCTTCGCTACTAGGAGCCCCCCTTGCACAAAATCTCAGAAACCACGGACTTTTTTTCACCGAATGTGGATTTTTGGTAGTTTTTTTTTGCAAAAAGAAGAAATAATAAGATGTGGAAAGCAAAAATAAAAATAAATAGTTATTCACAAATGACCTTATGTGAATAACAGTTGGTCTCATTGAAGATGGAGAATATCCATATTCAATGAAGATGAGTCAGATCCCCTCTCACAAGGAGGCAAGTGAGATGGCAAGTGGGGAACTAAATGGATCCTCACCTGCCTACTTGTGAGAGGGGATTCAAATCGTTCTCATTGAAGACGGATATTGTCCCGTCTTCAATGAGAATTCGTGATGAATAAAAGGTGGTTCCAACAAAAACAAAAATAACTTTAAAAAGTAGATGTCACTATGCGGAAGTACCTATTACTCGTATACTATACTGTACTAAACATAGTACTCTGTATAATAAATTGATAGTGAAATTGTTTATAAAAATAATCTAACAGTAAGAAATAATTTTACATAATATGAATACAGGATATTTGATGTTCAGCCATCTCCACAGTGGTGAACCCGACACAGCAACACAATTTGCATGTATTACGATACCAGAGTGAAAAGAACGACTTCATCGACATCAAGAATTTAGTTTTATAAATACACATGTAAATCTTTCACTTTTGAAGCTAAGCAGCAAAAGATTTTCCACAGCTACAAGTTTTCGAGGCGTTAGGATTTTGGAAAGAGAAGCCTCCACCAATAAGCGCGTCACTGTAATCTAGCTCCATTCCGTAGAGGAATAGGAGGCTCTTTGGATCACATACTGCAAATCAACCAAAAAAGAAAACAAGTTGTCAAGATAACAGGGGCAGTTCCTCTTGAATGACTAGATCAGACTTTAAGTGACATCCAAAAATTATGAATTAATCATGTAATCTTTTACAAGGGGAAAAACATGTACAAATGCGGTATTTTACACCAGATGTGATGATCACTTATTTGTCTGACACTGTCAGAGAGCTTTGTGTGATACTTTTAAGAGTGTGATACAGTATAATTTAAGAATTTGATGTCATTAATATGAGCAAAGAACTTTGAATTATTCTATGAGTGGGAGTGGGAGTGGGCTAGTAGAGCTGGCAAACGGGTCAATCGGGTCGGGTTCGGGTCGGGTCAAGTTTGGGTTTGCTGGTTTCGAGTTCGGGTTCGGGTCAAGTTTGGGTTTGTTGGGTTCGGGTTCGGGTCGGGTCAAGTTTGGGTTTGTTGGGTTCGAGTTCGGGTCGAGTCGGGTCAAGTCATTTTCGGGTCAGCTAAACATTCGGGTCGGGTTATAGTGGGTCGGGTGAATTCGGGTTTCAGGTCAAATTCGGGTCTTGAGTTCAGATGTTGGGTCGGGTTCGGGTCGGGTCATTTCGGATCGGTCAGTTTTGCCAGGTCTAGAGTGGAGGGGGTGAAGGAAAGGGAATGGAGTATGAGTGTTTGGATACAATATTTTCTCCAAATTGTTTCTACGGTGAAAGGATTTTGATTTGCCTTTGAGGAGGGAAAATGGAATCCTTCTACTCTCATTCGGTCATTCCCCCCCCCTTTCCTTATTATAACTAAACGGATTTTATTCCTCTTTCTCCTCATTTCCTTCCGTAAGAAGCCGTTAAGAACCTTAGTGCATTCTATATTAAACAACGGGAACTTCAAGCCCTCTTACTTCCGAATGTGCATGGTGCCAAAAAAATTACTGTAATCCGTCGTAACTTTTTCCCTGTTCTGAGTCCTCAAATTACTCTTAAAAGAATATTTGAAGATGGGTCAATGGGAAAAGGATGAGAATAAGCCATCACTCACCAATGGTAAATCCGTTGAGCTCAATCACGGAGTCATCTGGCTTTGTGGTATCTCTGCTCTCAAAATCCATAATGTACGACATGCCAGAACATCCGCCTTGTTTAACGCCGACTCTTAAGCACACATCCTCACCCCGATCAGATCTGATCCTTCTTAAATGCTTCAAAGCATTGTCAGTGAGAGATATTGCTGGTGCCAAGCCCCCAGCAGGTACTGCTGAAACTTAACACGAGAAATAAACAAGAATGACTTAAGTTAGTGAACAACACCGACCACAGAGATTCACTTATGATAATCAGCAAGTCTGGAATACTATGATAAATAATGTCACACCAGATCAAATACCATGTGAGTTTAAACAAATAATACTCCCTTCATTCCAATTTTATGGTCCCTTTTCCCCTAAAACTTTATCCAAAAATAATTGTCTCCTTTCTAATTTTAGCAAGTATTTACACTATACATCACTCATCATTAGCCATTTTAGTAGCTTTTCTTAAATCCACCCAAAATAGAAAGTGGGACAATATAATTGGGATGGAGGGAAACTATATACTGAATCCTCAACTTTTAGACATTATATGAGGAAGGAATAGGCAGTCTTAAACTACAAGTCCATTGAGCACTCACACTCTCGTACATTGTCTTAAAGTTTTGGTAGAGATGATTTACACAAATACGGAAATTCAAATTGGTAGGGATAATGATGAAAATCTTGTCTATTTAACGTTTAAGAAGTCAAGGACGGAAGTATCCACCTAACCTCCACAGATAATTCAAAAATAACGATATATGAAGCGGCCGGTCCTACTTATGAACCTTACAAAACAAGCAAGGAAGGGAAGAACAAATAGAGAAATAAATATGAAGTAGATGTGAGCAGAATACATGAAGCTTATCCTTAACAAATAAAAGTAGAGCTCGACGAAATTGATTGATAAAAAGCTCTTGGGTATCAGAGTCATAAGCCATGAAACAGATTAAGTACAGTTCCTTCGCTTTGCACGTCTAAAGCAGCTAGAAATTTTGAACATCAAGAATATCTTCAATTGGCTACCAAAAGTTCGGCTATGAGGGGGGGTGAATTCCATGGCATGTTGTTGACTGAAGCCAGAATGTGAGATCTAACTAGTGAAACAATCAGTCAAGTAACTCTACTGTCAAAACTCAAAGATGACACCTTCCTCAAACAATCCATTCCTTCCTAATATGTTCATATTTCGTTCAACAAGTTTAGCTCCCATTGTTGGATACATTTCTCGACACAACGTTCATTGTGGGTTATTGGTACACCGCCTCTCTGCATTATCTTAACAGATGGGTAAGGCTGTGTACATACAAAGTTACAAACACCCTTTTCTTCCTGGAAACCTTTGAGGTAGTAGGGTGACTTGTTTCTCTTTTCAGACTGGTGTTTCTAAATGCCTTGCTATACTGAAGTACCCCATACTGTTAACTAGACGAAAATTCTCGACACAGTTTTGATTATGTCTCACTTGGACACTGTCTCTCTGTGTTAACTTACACAAGAGAAGCCGAGAAAGGCTGCGTATACCCGACCCCGTCTGGCCAAACCCTGCTCATTGTGGGATAAGGGTAATTTATTTTGGGAACATGGAACTGCATATATATCATCAGTTAACTCATCAAAAAGAACTATTTTTTTTCCCAAAGAACCCTAAAATTTTACAACTTGAATAAATTATCATACAATCTCGTTCTTAATCATCCAACTAAGCTGAAAAAACAATAAACCAAAAACCCATCTACAGAACGCCACGGAAAGACAAACACAAACACAATAACAATCAAATAAATTGAAAATCAAACAAAACAAATTTGAAAATTGAATAAAGAAAAAAAAAGAGGTGTAGAGAGAGTACCAGAAGAAGAAACTGATGATCGAATAGAGAGACGATTGAAGCGATTATAATTGGAGTTGAAGGAGATAGAAGAGGGTTTGCAATTAAAGGGCAATGAAATCGAATAATATTTGACGGGGAAATTGTAAATTGGGGAAGAACATCGCAATGTTGCAGAAAATGCCATTTTTCGTTCCAACACAATTTTGGGTGTTGTATCTTCGTGGAATGTAATTGTATATTTGTATGGCTTAATAAAAACAAAACACAAGTTTTAGACAGATTTTTTGTTTCTTTTTTTTGTGAAGTAGGAAGAAAGTGGAGGGAAAATCAAGTGGGATTCTGGTCATTGTGGTCGATTAGGATACTATGACGATTCGAGGACTAAACCTAGTAAACGGGTCAATTAGGCCGATACTAGCAAGGTCAATTTTACCGAGTTTGGATGAGGTCAATTAGTATTTGGATGGCGGGTTTACAAGAATTCGGGTTGGGTTCAGGTCATTTTCGGGCAAGTTGTTATCAACTTCTTTCAGGATAACAGTCAATATACGATAATAAACATTCGAATCGGGTTGAATATGGTTGAATAAATTCGCATATCCGATCAAGTTTGGGTCCTCAATTTGGGTTTAAGTTGGTTCTAGGCCGGGTTATTAGGGTCTGGCCTTTTAGGCCAGGTCAATTTTGTTAGGTCGAATGAGGAGTAGGGGTGTTATTTAGGGCTTTAATGGTGCCAAACTATTATGAAAATCCACAAATTATAGAATAAGAGGATTACACCGTGAGACCATAAAAGATTTATTCATGTAGTGGTAATAAATGAGTTATCTTTTTACATAAAAGAACGTCTCACAATATGAGACCATCTTTTTACATAGTAGTTATTGTTGCTTAAATGACTCTTTTATTTGGACTACATCTGCAAGACTATGTTCTATTGGACTTAATTTTGCTGAACTTTTTAAAACTGAACTTATAAGATCTGAACTTTAAGAGGACTTAACTTTGCTGAACTTTTATTTGAACTACATCTGAGACCTGTGTTGTAATGTCTTCAAAAATACAATGTTGTACCACCACTACTATTAAGAGGAAGGGACCAACAAGGGTTGACCCCAATGGTAAAGAGTCCACCTCCAGACCATGAAGTTAGGGGTTCGATTCCTGTTGAGTTAAAATATAGCCATGTTGGTAGACAATCTGTAAACACCAATTTAAGTCCTTAATGAGGTCAATGGTATGCCCTGTACTTGGAATGAGTAAGGCCTACCCTTAACCTAAACTTTTTTGTAAAAAAAAAAACTATTAAGAGAAAGGGAAAGACTTAGGATTGTGGGGGTTAGAGAGGAAACAACCTCAACCTTCCAACTCTATTATGAAGCAATTGCACAACCCATCAGGACAGGGTGGGATGAAAGTGTAATAAGAGGAGAAGGTGTGGGTACTTGAAGAGGGGAAGCAGATGGGGTGCAATGGGAGGCAGAAGAGGTAGATGAGGTGGAAGGGTAAGGTTCTGATCTTTCAATTGAGCTATCATTGTTGTAGCCACTATTATTTCATTCAACTCGCATTGTTGTAGCCAATGTTATTTCACTGTTGCTACTGTTTTACTTGCATGCACCTAGGGCCTTGGTGTCCTTATTGATGATAGAGGTAATGCATTCACAAATGTCCCAAATAATCAGAGAGGGCCATTAAGCATTTTCTCACCTTCTAAATCAAGCATCCAAGAAAACACGCAAATTTCAACAAACATGCAGCCAATAAAGGACCTACTGTGACTGTTGATGATTTCATTTTGAATTAGGATGTTTTTGAATGTTTATTTCAAGAACTTATAATGTAATATAATTGCAAATTTGAACTTTTGATGTAATGACAAATTTTGAACAAGAAGACAATGTCTTTTAATATTATACTCCCTCCAATCCAATCCAAACTACCCATCTTCCATTTTAGGACAATCCAATCCAAACTACCCATACCATAAATAAGTAAAATTAGGACAACTCTATCCTTATAACATACCTATATTTACAAAAATTGCAATTCTTATAATATACCTCACCTAATTTATGTACTACCTGTCTCATCCTTTTCCCATACTACCCTCACCAAAAGCAATTTTCTTTAAACTTCTGCAAAAGGTGTAGGTAGTTTGGATTGAATTGACGGGAGTATAAATTAAGGGTTTGCTACATTTCATTCAATTACCTGATTACACACCTCTTGCATTACACCAGTTACATATCTTCCACCATTCAACAAAGAGCAAAAATAAAATCCAGGAAAAGTATCAAACAACTCGTAGCTAATTTCTTAATATGTCTCCTAAAATCAAGTCTTAATTCCACCAACTCTTCCTTCAATTTGTGATTCTTCATTTTGGTTTTCCCGATCTTCTCTTTAAAAGTCTTCTTATCCAATAATGAATTAATATGCTAATCCATCACCTCCTCCAACTAAAAAAACCCACAACCATTATGCTATAACATAAATGTATACAATAATTGAAATTTGTTAATGTTTTGTATAAAACTCAAACTACTAATCTAATAAAAAAATAAGCATGAAAATCAGTTTACTTACTGGTTACAAGGGACAATCATAAAACGTTTTTCCAACATGAGCACCCTTCTTCACATACCTCAAAACCGATTTGGGGAAGAAGATGAACACTAACAAATAAGAAGATGAAGATTATTGATAAGGGTAAAGTCGCGTCACCTTAATCAAAGTAATCCTAATTTACTACTAACTAATAGTCAGCGGTAAGTAAGGTATCGAATCCACAGGGAGGCGGTAGTATTCTAATCTGTTAAACTAGGTTTGTCTCTTATAGTAACAATTTTGGGGTTTAAGATTTGTATTTCTAAACTAATAGCAAACAATAACAATAAACGGGTGAAAACAATAAGATTAAAAATCTAGGGTCTCAGGTTCACTAGGATTATTATTTAGGGATAAGGGGGTAATCAACTATCATGCAATAAAGTTATCTAAGGTCACAAGATCGGTCGATTCAATTATGCCCTTTAGATCTACAATTTAACATGCGATCGCTATCATTAAACGAGTTCTATTCAATTATCGTAGCCTATCTTAGTCTTAACCCGGTCGGTGTTAATCCTAATTCGCGAGACTAGCTAGCTAATTAATCCCGGCCAGTAATCAAACAACTAGAATTAAAACGATAATCAAACGATAACCATGCAATTCCAATTCAATTAATTAGTCTATCCCTTCTAACAATCCTAGATCCCTTTTCAACCCTAGATAGGAATTTAGCTACTCATAACGATATTAATAACAACGATAATAAATAAAGTAAACATGATTAACAACAATGAAAGGATTGACAAAGAATAATTAAAGAACTAGAAGGTAACTAATTGAATTACAAAGGAAGATTAAAGAATACCGATTACAAGTTGGAACTAAAGACAATAGTCTTGATGAATGAATCCAGCCGTAAAGCAAACAAAACTTGAGTTTCTAATATTAAAGCGTACCTAATTATGAAAGACGAGCTTTCCTTTTATAATAAAATCTAATCAACTAGGTTAAACTAGTTTAGGAAAACACGAAAGCTGCTAAATACTAGGCTTCTACGATCTGACTCTGTCATGCTCCATAACAACTCAAAAAACTCCAAATGCATCCAATCTGCATTAAAACATAATAGAAGCGGCGGAATCGCTATTCTAGCTAAAATAGCATAGAAACAAGCAAGGAAAGACACTAAATCGAGTCTTATGTATCTAAGGGAAGCATAAAATATGTGTATAAATAGTGATCATCAATTATATAAGAGAGAAAAGGGGAAAAGAGGTAACTCACCGGTTACAACATGTAATAAGTAAGGGGAGAGACTGTTATAAATTAAATGAAGACATATTTTAGATTAAAATGGGATAATGAATAATTTGGGTTAATTTGAGCGAACCATCAATAGTTGGATTATATTTATTAATTAAGCCTTTTAATTACTTTTTCATTTTGTTAATTAACTCTTTATTATTTATTTGATATATATGTTTACATTTGTTTCTATGATTTGTTTAAGTCCTTTTATAATGTTAGTCAAATTCATGAGTGATTATTGACTTTACTAGGGATGTAAGGGGATTATGGGGGATTAATTAGGGGAGATCTATGAATGTTGGTGGTTGTCTTTCATTAAAAGTTCTATTTTTGATTTTTGCATATATATCTTGTGTTTGATATTGTATTTATAAATCCTATTCTCATTATCTATTACACACTTCTATTAGATCGAGAGACTTGGATTGCATAGAACTTGCATGAAATCGGTAGGAAGATCTTGTCGCGAGAGTTAACTTGTGTCGACCTAAGATAGTCCAAGCCGAGAGGTAATGACCCGATATCCAAATAAAGACTCCAATCGTGACAACCTGACTTATGGAACCCCTATGAACCCCTCTTTGATTGTTAATTATGACTTGCTTTAGCTTCATCGTCATTTAATTCATCGTTGTAGTTTGATTAGCGTAGCTTAGTTCTCAAACCCAAACCCGGCCAAATTGTAACACCGTACTACTAGACTTAAACAAACTTTTAGGACAAGTTCCCACAACCGTCCTTGAATCGACCTCAACTACCTTAGCTTGTCATCTAGTTGAGACTATATATATTATTGTTTTGTATTGGGGATGATGTTCAAGACCCGAGCACACTTTTTAAAGGTTTGTATCTATTGTCGGACATGAGTTTTGGATTTATGGATGAGAGGGGCTACAATATTGTATACATGCTTGTGTTTTTTATTGTGTTCTGGCGGGTCCTATAAAGTATACGTTTTTGAGGTTTGTGTACATTTGAGATTTGTCTCTTGCTGGTGCCTTATATAGGACGTAAAACAAATGCCACCCTTTCACCAGGGGCGTCTCAAACTTTTTGGAGGCCTTGTGCTAAAAAGCCCAAACCCATGTAGGCCATAAAATTAATTTATTATTATACTAATTTTCATCCCGATAGCAATCACTTTTAGCGATAAATTACTTAAATATTGATTTTCCAACACTCTATTTACTAAGCAACATTTGTCCCCTTTTCCGACATATCAAAATAATATGAGTGGTCGTTATACGTAAAAAAATGATTTTGGTAATCGAACTTGCGTGGCTCGGAATTATTAGTTAGAAAATCTTCTACTCCCACAACTAAACCATGTTCCATTAATGCAAATATTTCAATGTTCATATTATATATATGTACTTGAATCTATGTTAATGAGGCCTCCAAGTTTGGAGCCCCGATTCTTGAGCTCCGCCTGAACCGCGCATTAGCCGCCACTACCTTTCACATACAACTTTCAAAAAACAAAAAAAACACAAATTCTTATTTCAGACAGATTAATTCCGTCTGAAAAATAAGACGGGATTATGTTGCCACTTTTTGATAAAATGTAACCACAGCTTATATCAAGTTGTTTTCAATAGTGGTTACATCTAACTGTAAAGTGGTTACAAAATCCCGTCTTATTGCTTCAGACCAAAATGGTCCGTCTGAAGCAAGACCAACTGAAATTATTCTTACTTTTATAACGTCCTTACAAAAGTATTTCATAATCTAGGGTCTAGCTCATCAATAAATTATCAAAATTTACAATTTAGCCTTTATCAGAATATAGTGTCACCTCTTCGTAAAAGTTAAATTAGTATCAATAATCAATTACAAATAGCCTAATAACATCATCTTGAGATTCGACTTCAAATTACCTTTTGAAAAATAGCTAACTCAACATCCTCCCTTTAAAAAAACTCAAATTCAGCTCATATCTTGATTTAATCATACTTAGCCTTTTATTACTTAGATTCGTTCGATCATTTGTTTACATTTACTTTTAACACAAAAATCAAAGAGAGAGCATTGAATCAATTATGGTCGTAAGTAATAGATAATACGTGGACAATAATGCTGTTAGATGATGAAATTACGCGTATTCCCAATATATAAAAATAAACAAATGAATCAGATACCCTAAAATGAAATAGGTAAACAAATGACCAGAACGAAATGAGTACTTATGTAATACTCCCTACATTTTATTTCAAATGGCACTTATGCTTTTTCACGCTTACCAACACATGTTTTACATCGCAAATATTTTTAGTTACACATTAAAAAATTATAAAACTTTGATATTTTTAATGTACTTCTAAAGACGTGTAAAACAAGATCTCCTATAAGGCTATAAAAATATTTTATCTTATATATTGGGAGAAAGTGAGAGAGAATTCTTCTTACTTGTAAATAGGGTGCAAAAAAGAAAAATGACATTTGGAGTTGAAGGTTAGTTCATGTGAATAACATATAACCAATCCTTGGAAATGTTCGTTACTTGAGTAGTTAGAGCGAGAGATAGTACTAAGTATGTGTTTGGCCCCATTTTATAAGTGCTTTTCCAAGCGAAAAAATAGAAGTAGGGCCAAACACTTATTTTGAAAAAACTAAAAACAATTTTTTTTAAACCCAAAACCTATTTCTAACCTCTAAAAACAGAAGTAGCAATTTGCTACTTGTGCTTCTATTTTACAGTAGTCTGCGCAAACTAACCTACGACTATTGATATACTTGTTATTATTGTTCACTGAGAAAGTGACACTATAATCATAGCTAAAAATTAACTCTCCCAAATACAAATCCCTACCAGCAGTCGTCCTTCGCATATCTTTTTCATACTCCTGCCTCAAATACAGTGATTTCTTCTCTTTAATTTTTTTTTTCAATGGTTCATTTCTTTGCCTTCAATTTCTTACGTCTAATCATTTATGGTTTATTTCTTCGAGTAACCACAATTACCCATATCCAAATCCAAATCCTATCATCTAACTGTATCTAATCATTTATGGCTTATTTCTTCAAGTAACCATAAGTCCAATACTACCCATATCCTTTCATCTAATTGTATCTGCGTAGTCTCTTCCGCGTTTAAGTTACAATGATTTTGTTATAATCGGGTGTATAATTGTTAGTGAAGAGACGGTAATTTTAGTTCAGATTCTTGAGAGATGGAGTCTGATTAACTGAAAATCAAAATATGATATATTGTTTAAAGCAAGGCTATAATTTAGATGGAGTGGAATACTATTTGAAAATTAAACTATAAAAAATTTCTTGAAACTAGTTGGGCTAAACATGTTTAAACTAGCAAAAACGATTTTTAAGAAGTTTGGCCAAACATCGACAATTTTATCAATAAGTAGCTTTTAGAAAAGCACCTTTTGAAAAGCAAAAACACTTTCTCATAAATGAGGCCAAACATGCTCTAAATAAAATGTAAGAGGATTTTATTATATACTCTCTCATGTGTAATTTTTAGTTTATCTTTGATTAATATATCTTTTCCAATCATATGAGTAAAAGATAAAGAAACGATATTGATTTTGATAAACTAATAATTAATTAAAGATAAACAACTGGAGTAAGAACCTTTATCATAATAGTGAATATAAAACTTATTTTTCAAAATAAATTTTGTCTACCATATAAATATGAAACTATTTCAATACAAAAGATAATTAACCCATGTAATTATGCGAAGCATTATTTCGCATGGGCCTTATACTAGCTACTCCCTCTGTCCAGGGGCGAACCCAGGATTTAATTTCTGGGGTAGCAAATAAAATTTAGCTTATAAATATCGATAAATTTTGAAATCGAGAAAAATATATACGGAGTATAACCTATTAAATGTAATTCACAAATCTATAAGGAGTGCAATGACTACTTACATAGTAATAACTAAAAATATTGTTACTTCCTAATAAAATTTTAATTTTAGTAATTTATGATCAATTAAATTTTTTGTGTTCTATTTCATCGACTAAACTTTTCATGTTGCAATTTAGCACATTTTCATTAATTTTTTTTATACATCTAGAATTTTTTAATTATTCTTGATTAGTAATTCACCATACAAAATAAACTCTATACAATAACATTAGAGAAAATAAAAATGTGGTACCCAAAACGTTCATTCAAAAATATTTATCAAAGAAAATATTTGGTTGCTAAATAGTTAATACGGATTTACTTTCTTAAGGAGTGTTTAATAGAATAATTGACTTTAGATATTCCCCATATTATTACTTGGGGGTCGAACCCAAGACTACAGTTTGAAAATCAAAGTCTCTACCATTGTGCTACAAGATATTCAATGCATTATTAATGAGATAACATTCACTTATTTACTATACAGTAATATTTGGGGTAGCAAAAATTCGCCGACTAAACCAATTTTTTTGTGTTTGGGGTAGCGGGGGCGACCCCTTACTACCAAGTGGGTTCGCCCCTGCCTCTGTCGAGTCATTGTTTATGATTTTCATTTTAAGGTTTCCAATTCATTTGTTTACCTTTCTATATTAGGTTGATTTTTTATGTGTATTTTTATCTCCTAGTGAGATTATTATCCACTTGTCATCCACTAAATATAACGACAAATGGCCTGATCCTCTACTCTTTTCTTAATATTTATGCCAAAAGTAATAGTAAACAAATGACCGAGATTGAGCGAATATTAGTTACATAAAAAATCAATTGAAGGACAAGTTTGCATTGTAATTATTCATCAAAAAAAAAAAAAAAAAACCAAGCACCTCTTTGAAGTTATCGATTTGTTTAATGTACACGTCTCTCTAGTCTCAAAAGTTAGCAATATGTATACATGAAGATTGAAAATAGAACAAATAAGTAAAGTCCAAAACATTAAGCTTAGAGCATCTCCAATGGTTTAGCTTAGGGACTTACTTGCAATTTTGTAAAATTGCAAGCTAGTAGCTTAACCATTGGAGTTGTCCAAGTAGACTAACTTTACTCAAATGGACCCACAAAATTTTTGAGCTAGTAGCTCCATGGAGCTACTTGCTTAAATGGACCCACATGAGGAACATAACCAATAGAAAAATTGAGGAGTGTATTATGTGGGTCAACTTAAGCTACTAGTAAATTACATAAATCATTGGAGGAAATTCTAGCTTAAAATGGTAGTAGCTTAAAAAAATGATGTGTCAAAGGTAAGCTAGTAGCAACTAGCTTACCATTGGAGATGCTCTAAGAAGCTTAACAAGATGTAGTAGCCGACTAGCATGGACATCCGCCACTTTGTGCTTGTTCGAAATCTGAAGGCGAGTCTACCATATTTTCGTAATATCTGCATGCATAACAATTAAGAGTACTTTTGAAATTGTAATGTTGTTACTTTGCCAAAAACTAATCCATCATTGTGTTAATCTGTCGAATTTAAATATTATACATACTCGTACATTTTTTTATGGATGCGGTTTTTCTAACGTGTACCGTTAACAACATATTCACGTGAGATGTTCAAGCATAAACTCATTTTTGCCATAATTAAAGAGAATATATGTTAATCTTAATTACCATATTTAGCATATTAAAGTATGTCCTAAGGGTACACTTTAGAAAAACCGGGATATAGTACATGTCACTCTTTTAAGTAAAGGATGAAGGTTGTTTCCATATATACCTGAACAATTTTTTTTTCCTTAACGTGGTATACTTGTACATATGTATACAATGATGCTGATTTTCGCAATACACAATTTACTCAATATAGTACATATTTGACCAAAATGCCCCTCCCATATTTTTCACTAAAAAAACCACCAGTGTATTGTGAGAAAAAAAAGTGTACGTTTTGTACTACATTTTCCTCCCAAACCACCACCTAACCGAAGCAAAACCCTAAATAATAGCACAAATACTAAAAAAAATGAAATAGGAGTACGGCGGGGGGTTGGTGGGATGGTGAAAGGCGTGGGTTTGTTTGAGGAGGTGTACGACGGGGAGAGGGATGTATGGTGGTGGTGGTGGTTGAATATAGTATATATTGTGTTTTGGGGTATTTTATTTTTCCTTTTCTTTGAAGCAGTGGCGTACCCAGAGCTTTATAATTGGGGGTGCACATTTAAATAATTTTTTTTGCGTATAATATATAAAAAAAGCTAATAAGTAAAATTTGTCTTTGTGTTAAAAGTCAATGGCCGTAAACAAAAAATACAAATAAATGAAATTAATGTCATCGAACAAGCCATATTTCATGTTCTGAATAGTTTAATACAACATTGTTATCACTTAGACAAGAATAAAAAAAAAATATTCATAGCACAAATAAACAAAAAAAAATATTGATAAATTAAATAGTTAAATTCATTATATCGAACATGTAATTAACAATCTAAATTACAAAGTTGGAATCAAGCAAATTGAACTTGGCCGTCTAAGCTAATAGAATTTGAAATTAACAATCAAATTACAAATTGAGAAATTTGAATTTGATATCGGTCGTCGAAAAATTAAAGGACTAAGTTATCAATATTCATAGCATAAAAAGATAACATAGTCTTATAAGAAAATTATTGATAAATTAAGTTCATCATAGAGAACTTGGAGTTAACAATCTAGATTACAAAAATGAAAGTGAACGAATTGAAATTGGTCGTCAAAGCAAATAAAATTTGAAATTAACAATCAAAATACGAAATCCGGAAATTGGAATTTTAATATTTGGAGGAAATAAGGATGGACTTGAGGGGAAATTATATAGTTTCAAAAAATAAACTATTCCAAAAGTACTTAGGGAAGCTCGAACCCCCACCACTCCTCTCACATACAAAGACTTTAACCATTGCACCAAAATACTGTTCTTATCCTATATGACAGGTAAATGCTATGCATAGTTTGTGTAAATTTTTTTGTTTTTAAAAAAAAATCCCAAAATCCGAGGGGGTGCACGTGCGGTGCGGTGCGACTACCCCCCGGTCCGCCCCTGCTTTGAAGGTAGTACATTAGCTTTTTGAAAGGAGGGTATGCAAATGGAAATAAATTGGCAAAAAGCACTATATAAACTGTAATGAGTAAAAGGTATACTGCGAAAATAAGCTTCATACAATTATTGCTACAGATGACTCATAGTTATATGTATTCAGCATTTGCTAATGGGTAAGTGTCGAAAATACATGTAGCTCAAGTCAACATGAGCTTTGTGTCGACTTCAATCTCACTAAAAAAATGATGTCCAAATGACTTCTATAATTGACTAGTAGTGTTAGTAGTTAGGGATTAGAGTAATCTAGAGACAATAACCATTCTATATAGGGCTGCCCAAAGATGCGGGCCAGTCCGGCCCGACCGTCCTTTGGGCTGCTTTCTTCCAGAATTGCCTCACCAGCCCGGCCCAACCCACACCAACCGGGCTGGTTCCGGGCCCCTATCCTAGCCCGACCCCAAGCCCACCCAAAATCCGCATTTCGGGCCTCCTCTTCCCCAGCCCGCCCCACCATCCCAGCCCGACCCGCCCCACCCAGGGCCGGTTCTGGGACTTCCTACCACAGCCCGACCCGCCCAGCCCTTATCTTTGGGCAGCCCTAATTCTATATACTCCGTATGTTCTTGTCAGCTTTGTATCTAACCTACCATAAATGAGATTACTTCGTGTATGAGACATTAGATTGTTGTCGCAAATTCCGGCCATATTCATGAATATATATAGGAAAGTCGAAGCCGTAAATGTATTTTGTACTTACATATTTTGAGCTTCGCCTTTGGAAAGTGCAACTTTTGCTATATCAAGAAACGCTTCATCTACATTTACATTTTCCTTTGCTGAAGTCTCAAAGTATGGAACAGAATCTGGCTGTCCTTCTATGGAGGCCACCCACTCTTTTGCTCGCTTGGTAGACACCTTTATTCGCAATTATCATTTATGTTAGTACTCGACTACTCGTATTCATTCTTTTGTGGGGAGCATTTTACTATAACGTAGTTGAAATGAGAGGGAGTACTTATTAAGAAGATCGTACGGTGTATTGAAAAACCAGTGTTTTGTATATGACTGTCATATGGTACTTTACATTTATTATATACTCACGTAAATACATACGGAGTAATTATTATATTACGGATGAGTTAGAGTCTTATTTGACTTTTCATGTCGAAATAAATCATGTAAAGTTCAATAGAGTCTCACCACTCGAGTAGCTCCAGCATCTAGATCAATCTTGTTCCCAATTACTACAAACGGAAATTTAGTTGGATCTGATATATCTGTCTGTTTTAAAGATAACGACAATACAAAATGTCAATATTTTTATTCATTTTGATTTTCATTTCATCTAGCCAAACAAATAATATTGGATTACGGTTTTTCTAACGCGTGCCCTTAGTGTTGTAAGTTTTCTTAATTTAATTCATCGCATTATTTAATGCATAGAAAGTCATATTTCTCATAATTATACGGAGTATATTTTAATGTGAATTGCTGAAGGTCATTATAATTAAATCGAATTTATATAAATTTCCATCCTCTAAGTTTAAACAATTTTCTCCATGTTAGAAAAATCAAAATTCATGACAAGTTCAAATTTACATCAACCAAACAATGAAACAAACTCCTAATTTAGTAGATCTTATAAGTTAGAATTTCATACATACATTTAGCGAGGCAATATATAGCTAATACAAATAGCTTATACAAAATGGATAGAGTAAGCTAAGTGAAGCAAAAGTCACGTGTTATACATAAAAGAAACGGATGCAAGTCATGAATCAATACAACGGTAAACATTAACATGTGATGACTTTTATTTGATTTTCTTGAATCTTCCATTAAAAAAAATAGTCTTAAAAGTCATAAATTAAACACCATTTATTTCATGTAAAACAAATTATAAATTACCTGTTTGATGAATTCATGGTGCCAAGTTTGAAGTGAATCGAAAGATTTCTGTACATTGACATCATACACTAACACACAAGCATCTGCACCTCTAAAAAATGCTGGTCCTAAGCTTTGAAACCTCTCTTGTCCCGCCGTATCCCAAATCTGTACATGTTAATATATTCGTCAAATATTTTCGTGAACATTCGACCACCCCTCTTACCTTGGCATATATATAACTATTCTCCCTGCCGCACTGAATAATTTACGTTAACTTATATGTTTTGAAGAGAAAATAAAGCAAATGTAAACTATTTACTAAATTACTGTGACGGAAAAGTATGGTAATATACTACTAATATCGCATGTTATGGTATAGAAGCGACGGTTTTACCTGAAGACTGACATTTTTGCCATCCACTTGTAATATTTTTGCAACAACGTCAGCACCAATTGTTGGCTTGAATTGTTGTTTGAACTTTTTGTGCACGTATCTATTATCGTAGTTCAACAACACAAAAAAAAACGATACAGAGAAGATTAGTATTGTGATAATAACTATAGACTAGTATTGAACACTAATTCCATACATATATAAATGAAATTATTTTTACGTGTTAATTAATGAGGTCTTGCCAACCCTGGAAAATTCAAAATTAAAACCCTTGTTAGTAAAGTTTTTTTAATCACAAATTCATAGTTGATTGATTCGGAAAAAAATAATGCATGTTTAATTAATTACCCGGAATCACCAAGGACTATAACCTTGAGCAATGTATCATGTGAAGGCGTATACGACATTGTCTGGTGTTCAAAAATGAGGTAAGAAGTATTGTTGCTTTGGAAAAATTTGATGAGGTTTTCTTGATATAAGATTTTGTTGGTTTGAAATTAGATAATATGTGCAAGTACACTTTGCTTTTAGGGGGTTGGCAAAGGAGTAATGAACTTCATGTGTGCACATTTTAGTCTTGGCTAATAGTAGTAATTATTTAAATAAAAAATTGTAAATTTCTAATATTTTGTATTCATTATATTGTACAACAAAGTTGTTATTATTATTATTATTATTAATTTTTTTTTAGTATACATGAATGGGTTATACTATGTGTTACTCGGTATAAAATTGCAAATTTTTATGTAAGACGGTTTAAAAAAAATTAGTAAAATGTATCATAAAATTATGCTTGAAGTAAGAAATTAAAAATGTTTTGAGGGATTGAGACTTTTAGGTGTTGATCGTGCGTCCATCACCTTTTGTTGATGATGAGCACGAATGAAAGCCAGAGTTTGGACATGACTTCGTGAGTTTGACTCTTCAAAGTTTTAATTTAAGCTTTATTTCTAATAGAAGGAACTCTTACTAATTGTTTTATAGTCCCTCGTCCCGATCATTTGTTTACCTTTTCTTTTGGCACAATTATTAAGAAAATGGTAGGAGACCATTTGTGGTGATATTTGGTGGATGACATGTGGACAATAGCCCCATTGGGTGATCAAATTACTCATAGATTACATTCCTAATATAGAAAGGTAACAAATGAATGAGACACCCTAAAATGGAAATGGTAAATAAATGACCGGGACGGAACAAGTAAAGGCATTATAAGAAAGAAATGTCTCCAAATTTGGCAGATGGTATATATGATCAACAGTGAGAACAATTATAGGTTTTTTTAGCATGTCAGATTTGGTGAGAATAATCCATATGTCTTAATTAGTGAGATTGTAGTTTGTATTTAAGGTTTTTTAAAGGGATAGGAGTCAAGCATGTTACATTACATTAGTATGATCCACAAGGGTTAGCTCTAACGGTAAAGAGTTTACCTTATGGCAATGAAGTCAGAAGTTTGATTACCATTGAATTAAAATATAGCCTTGTTGGTAGTTATGTGGAAAAGTAGCGGATCAATCAAGTCTAGCCCAACCCGATCCTCGGGCAAAAAAAAAAATAAATTAAAATTTTCGATTACTGAACTTTTGAAAGATTTACAAGTTAACATTCCTACTCCTATCACATTATATTGTGATAACAAAGCTGCTCAACCTATAGCAGCAAACTCTGTATTTCATGAAATAACAAAGCACCTTAAGCTTGATAACTTGATTGTCGTTACAAAAGAGAAAAAAATTGAAGGAGGGTTAATTGCTACATCTCGTGTTCTTAATTCTGCTCAAATCGCTGATGTTTTTACAAAAACTTTAGACCATTAAGAACAGCTTCATTTTATCAGCAAATTAGGCCTCTTTTTTCACCTCCAAGTATGGAGGGGTATTGCATGTATGGAGTTGAACTTATCAAGTTGCCACTAAAGCCTATTATAAAGAAGATTAGTTAGCGACACCTCAACCAGATAACTACCCAAAATATCTGTAACAACCTATAATATCTGTAACAAACTCAGTATTTTGTACAAATAAGACTTGTTTAGAGTTTGTAAATTATTCATTCATAATTAAAATTTCACTTTTATATATTTACATCTTTTTTTTTTCACATTTTCTCTCAATTTCTCTTAATCAATTCATCTTTATTTTTATATTCAGACCGCCATTCATGGAGATTATAAGCAAGTTTGATGAGTTCATCACCGACAATAAGACACTGATGCACCTAAAACACACACACAAAAAAAAAGTCAAATCCAAATCCAAAAGTGATTCGATGATACCCCGAAAAAAGTTTAATTCGACTTCGTCAAATCAAGCATAGATGAAAAAACTAGGAATGCAACAAAGAAACGAAATTGTCATTTATAAACTGACTGCAGGGAGGAGGGAGGGGGGTGTCCGGCGCGCAAAGTGCGCCACCGGAGCTGGCGTTAGACCTATCGAACATGTCATGGGGTGGCTGGGTAGGGGTTTAGTTTTTGGGTTTCGGTAAAATATGAATCAAGTCTATATCGTTATTTGTGTAAACTACGGGTAAGAGCGGGTTGGATTTGTACGGGTTTGGGTCAGAAATTGGAAAAAGTAATGCTTTTTGCAAATGTATATATTTTTTTAACTGTAATTATAAATATAGCTATTTTTATATTTAATTTTTATAATGGGTTATATTCTTTCATGGGCATGATTTACTCAATCATTACCATGAAAGACCATTTTACGCCTTTTATTTTAACGATGTTTCCATTTTGTTCTAAGTTAACTAGGTAAGCCTTTCAATTTTCTTCCCTGCAACTAACCCCCACCAACCATCACCACCACCATCACCACCCCTTCCCCTGCCCTACCACCCCTCATCTGATTGCCGGCTGTTAAACCGAAGGACCAACTAAGACCCCGCCGTCGAACCGCCTCAACGCCCACCCAAACCTGCCTACGTGACCTTCCAGACCGCCCTTACCACCCTGTCGCCCCCTCTCCTGCTTCCTTGCACACTCGACAATCACTTTCTCCCTCTCCACTTGCACGACGGCCACCACACCAACCTCCCCCCTTTGATGGCCCTCCTCTATCACTCCCGCCACCCTTTCCATAACCTTATAACCCTAGTTCTCATAATCCTAAATTAATTATAATCTCCATAATTTGATTTATATAGTTAATAAAGTTAATAAATTATAATTATTACTTAATCGACATAAGAACTAGCATCCATAATTGGGTAATTCGACGGATTTTATTAATTTTGTGAGAAAGATAATTAGAGAGAATTTGTTTATTTTGTTTTTGGAAGGATAACGTATGGAAAAGTAATGACAAAAAGGTCATGAAAGAGTAATATTTGTCCATGAAAGAGCAACAACGTATATAATTATCTAGTTTAATACTCCCCACACCTTTTCATTTTCTTTTGTATTTTTCATAGGTTTTAAGACGAAACTTTGACAATATATTCTGACATATAAATATTAACCTTTTCATCTAAAATAAAGTTTTGAGAAAATTGGTTAAATAATAAATATACATATTTGAGTTTATGTATTAATAATTTTTATTTCCAATATATTTATGATCAAAGTTTGGTAGGTTTTACTTCCAAGAACAGATCATGAGAATAAAATAGAAAGATGGAGGAAGTATATGATAGTAGTAAGAATAAGCATTTTTTGTCTAATATATTCTTTTTTTTGACAGATGTAAAGAACACAACTACATTCTCATAGCCATTTCAGTTAGACTATGAGCACGAGTGTTTAGATTTCTTGGAACAAAACTAAAACTTAAACAAAGAAAAATAAGAAAATAAGGAGTTTATTTCTCCAAGAGATCTTTGACCAAACTATGCATCTTCTAGCTCCAGCCAATTGACATAGGATCTTCAAACAACTTGACATAATATCAACATGGAGAATCTCACTTCTCACATCCCATCTTAAAGAGGCATAGATACCTCTAGGCTCTAGCCTCTACTTGCATTCCGATTCTGCTCTAAATTTCATTCCTCCTTCAAATACCACTTTTCCGTCATGGTTATAGGCAAGCCATTCTGCAGATCCATCTAGGTTTAGTGTCCAGCATGCATCAACTTTGATTCTTGTAGTCTGGCAATTCATCCTGCATACCACTTTTCCGCTTATCATTGTTTCCTTTTTATGTCATAAGGGGTGTCTAATATATATTCAATATTACAAAACTATATGAAATATTGGATTTATCAGTTGTTACACGTATGTGACAATTAACGACTATATTTATATGGTAATGTAAACGCATGTTTTAAAACAATGCAAATTGAAGTATAATCAATTTACTTTTTTTTTCTTTTGAAATTTTAGCTTATTTTTATCTTTTTCTATTGGTTTCATTTGCTTTAAATACAAATTTTCGATAAATGTACCCATTTACGGGCCGAGTTATGAGTCGGATGGATCTTGAACCCATATGCACAAGTTACTATCGGGTTGAGTTGTCTTTGGGTCCAGGTTACTTTTGGGCGGTTTTCTTCTTTCAGTCAATTTTTCGAATTAGGTAATCTTTTGGAAAATCTAGTGTGAGTTGATGTACGGCTCCCGTACATAGAGAAATAAAGCAATACATACTATTTCAAAACAAGTGTGTAAATGGTGGTATGTGGTTAATAATAAGTGAAGATCGGACAGTCAGAGTTAATGGGCTGACATGCTAAATGTGAAACTTAGAGTTCTTCATTAAGAAGAACATGGAAGCCATTAAAGCTCTAACAAGAAGCTTGGAGAACAAGAAGGAGGAAAAGTTAGTTGAGAGCAAAAGCTAAATAAAAGAGTTTTTTATTATGATTAAGTTAAACTGTTATGTACAACTGATTCTATTATTTATAGTAAAGGAAATGTATAACTAGAATAGAACATCTAGAAGAATCCTATAACAAACTAACTGATTACTATAGCTCAATTAACCAGGCTCAATAGCCTCTGTTTCACAGCCTCCCCTCAAGTTGGAATTGCTGTATTTTAAATCAAATAGCAATCCCAACTTGGAAGCAAGAAAGAAATGTTGTTGTTGGCCCAAAGGTTTTGTCATTAAATCTGCCAACTGCATGCTAGACTTCACATAAACTGTAGACAACAAACCCTCCTGTATCTTCTCTCTAACAAAATGGCAATCTATGTTGAGGTGTTTCGTTCTTTCGTGGAAAACTGGATTAGCTGCAATGTGTTGGGCAGCTTTGTTGTCACAATTAAGCTGCACTGGTAGAGGAACAGAGACCTTGAAATCAGCAAGTAAGTTTGTAAGCCATACCAATTCACTAGATGTGTAAGACATTGCTCGATACTCTGATTCTGCAGTAGACTTAGACACTGTTTTTTGTTTTTTTGTTTTCCAAGAGATAAGTGATTGTCCCATGAAGATGCAATGACCTGTCAAGGATTTGCAGCTAAACTGACATGCCCCCCAATCAGCATCACAGTAGAAAATGTAATGCAGTACCTTGTAGATACCTCACAACATGTAATGCAGCCTGCAAATGTGGCATTCTAGGTGTAGTGACAAATTGACTCAGGTGTTGTACTGCATAAGACAGATCTGGTCTTGTCATATTAAGATATAATAACCTCCCAATCAGTCTCCTATAGACCTCTGGGTCTTGTACAAGATCCCCTTCGTCTATAGAAAGTCTCAAACCTCTTGGCAATGGAAAAGAAGCATGATGACTGTCTTCCATGCCAGTGTCCTTAAGAATATCCAGCACATACTTCCTCTGATTAAGCAGTATACCTTCACTAGTTATTAAAACTTCTAGACCAAGAAAATACTTGATAGGTCCCAAATCCTTGATTGTAAAAGCTTTGTGCAAAGCTTTTTTAAGATGAACAATAACCTCTGCATTATCACCAGTTATAAGAAGATCATCTACATAGACTAACACCATGACCAGGCTCCCTTTCTCTGTCTGTGTAAATAGAGAGTAGTCATTCTTGGATTGCACAAAGCCCTCATTTTTCAACAGTTTTGTGAGTTCTATATTCCATTGACGTGAAGCCTGCTTTAAGCCATACAAAGAGCGTTTTAATTTGCAGACTTGAGTGGGTTGAGCCTTGACATACCCTTCTGGTGGAGACATATATACTTCTTCTTCCAAAAAACCATGGAGGAAAGCATTGTTGATGTCAAGTTGATGTATAGGCCAAGCCCTTGCAGCAGCTACAGCAAGAAGCACTCTCACAGTGCTGAATTTGGCCACAGGTGAGAATGTATGCTTATAGTCTTTACCCTCTACTTGATTGTAACCCTTGGCCACCAACCTAGCCTTATATCTTTCAACAGAGCCATCTGGATTGAATTTAACCTTATAAACCCACTTTGAGCCTATGGGTCTAAAACCAGATGGTAAAGATGTTAACTCCCAGGTCCCATTTGCTTCCAAGGCTTGTAACTCCTTGTTCATTGCCCCAATCCAATTGAGATCTGTCTTGGCCTGTTTGTATGATGTTGGTTCAACAGTAGCTAATACATTATTGAGAGAATGCAGGTAACTTTCTGGGTAACTGTCTACATTGAAGACAGAAAAAGCTGCTGAGTTAGACACATTTTCTTTCAGGCTAGAAGGTTGTCCCTTGGATAAAGTAGGACATTCAAACTCCTTGAATTTGGAAGGAATCTGCTTAGGCCTAGTGGATTTCCTAGCAGGAATGATGATGCTATTTTCTTGAGCCATTCTCAAATTATTATGAAAGCAAGACTCTGGGATTGAATGAACAGAAATTTCTGGATTAGATGGTATAGGGAGTCCATGAAGAGACTCATTATTGTTATAGTTATGAAGTTGATTCATATGAAAGTCATTATTAGTATTATTTGAAGTATTATCTGTGAATAAAATGTCAGAATCGAGATGAGACAGACTATTTGAAGGAAACAAAGTTTGATTGGTTTTTTTATGATTTTCTAAAAATGGTAAGACTGTTTCATGGAATAGAACATCTCTGCTTACAAATACTTGATGAGTTTGTAAGTCATAGAGTTTATAGGCCTTTTGACCATAGGGATACCCTATGAAAACACATCTCCTGCCTTTAGCTTCAAATTTGTCCTTGACAGGACCATGCTTAGGTGCATAACATAGGCACCCTAAAACCCTAAGCTCATCATAACTAGGAGCCTCCCCTTGTAAAACCTCATGAGGAGTTTTCCAACCCAAGACAGAACTAGGTAACTTATTACTGACATAAGTTGCTGTCAACAAGCTATCTCCCCAGAACTTTTTAGGTAACCCTGCATAGAGAAGCATAGCTCTAGCTGTCTCTACTAGATGCCTATGTTTCCTCTCTACCCTACCATTTTGTTGGGGTACACCTGGTACACTTCTCTGATGGATAATACCTTTGCTATCAAACATGTGCCTGCATTCATGCTGAAAAATCTCTGTCCCATTGTCACTTCTTACAGTTTTCACAGTTTTGTGAAACTGATTTTCTATTTGAGCAAAAAAAGTTGACAGAATTGAGACAACTTGAGTTTTCAACCTCATTAAAAAAGTCCAAGTGATTCTAGTATGATCATCCACAATAGTCAAAAAGTAACTAGCTCCTGACAGGGTGGTGACTTTATATGGTCCCCATAAGTCAACATGAATAAGATCAAAAGCATGCTCAGCTCTAGAATTACTTCTGACAAAAGGTTGTCTATGAATCTTAGCCATAGTACAAGTATCACAATGATAGTTTGTGAGCTGTTTACATTCAATGCCTTCTATATGCTGCATTTTTACAAGAGAAGTGTGACCTAATCTAGCATGAAGTTGAGCTAGATCAACAACTCTAGTATCTTTGCTAGAACTAGACACAACTGTAAGTCTATTATTATTGACAGTGCCTGTTACAACATCCCTACAGACATCTGTGGTTAACAACTACCTAATACTTCATTCTTCAACAGCAGTGCATTAAGCCTGTAAAGACCTCCAAGTCTTGGACACACTGCAACTGTCAGACTAGAAGCAGGGTCCTGTATCACACATTCATCCACAGAAAAATGAATGAGTAACTTGGAAGTGTTTAACAACTGACCAACAGAGAGCAAATTATGTTTAAATCCAGGGACAAACAACACATTATGAAGTGTCAATCTAGGAGAAAGCATAATAACTCCAGAGAAAATAACCACTTTTGTTGTTCCATCAGGTAATCCAACTAAAATGGGTTTGGATAAAGGTCTTATGTTGGAAAACAATGCTTTGTTAGCACTCATATGATCACTGGCTCCTGAATCTATTATCCAATCATGCTCAGTTGCTAAGACAGTATGCAGGAAATGAGAGGAAACATGAACTTTACCTGCAAAGTTCACATCAGAATAATCCATCACAGTTTTATCAGAATGCTGAGACTGCATTCTTTGCATCATGTCCTGATACACAGCAGTCACAATTTCAGGATCATATTTAGCAAATTTGTTAGCACCTTGACCATTGATGGAGTTAGCTTGACATTCTAATGGTGTGTCTGCATACTGAACTGCAGCATTAGCAGAGAATTTTCCTGAAGTGACACCCTTAGATGGAAACCTGGCAAAATACTTAGCCTTCTTCTCAGGATGAAGGACAAAACAAGACTCTCGAGTATGTCCTCCCTTGTGACAATGATTACACCATCTCTCATTTGTAGGTTGAGATTGTTTACCATCTCTTTTCCACACATTCCAAGGTTTCTGACCACTAGAACTCCCAGCATGTAAAGCACTAGTTTCTGGTATGATTTGCAGTCCACTAGTAATCAATTTCTGTGATTCAGCCTGACGAATGATAGAATAAACTCTATTCACATTAGGAACAGGATCCATGGCAAGTATATTGGTCCTTAATGTCTCATATGTGTCTCCTAATCCCATGAGAAAGGTCAAGACTCTTTCAAAAGAAGCATTCTCTAGAATTTGTTTCAACAAATTACAGGTGCACGATGCCATAGCTCCACAATTACAATCAGGATAACTCTCTAACTCTTCAATATCATCCCAACTTCGTTTTAGTTTATTGAAGTATTCAACCACAGAACTATTCTCTTGAGTAGTGTTTCTTAATTCTTTCTTTAACTGAAATAACAATGGAGCATTAGTTTGACCATACCTTTCGCGCACTTCTGACCAGAGTTGACGAGAAGACTTACAAGACAAGAAGCCTTCCCTGAGAGTATGATCAATTGAGTTAGTTAACCAGCATCGCACCATGAAATCACTACGCATCCACCTCTGGTAAGTCGGTGATGCAAGCGCCGGCATTGAAGCACTTCCGTCAAGAAAACCGAGCTTATTCTTCGCTCCAAGTGCAAGATTAACTGCGCGACACCAAGAGATATAATTCTCTCCATTAAACTTTGTTCCGATGACCTCCATTCCAGGATAATCCGAATTATTGAGAAATAAAGGATCATCGAATGAGTTAAGAGTTTGATTGACAGAATTAGCAGAATTCGCTGTGATTTCTGGCATTGTTGTTTGAAATCAAATCTTCAGAAAGATTTTTTGCAAGAATTGAGAATTTTTGACGAAAACAATTGAAATTGAAGTAATAGTGACCTAATTTCTTCAAAGAATCAGGAATTTTGAGCTAAAATTGGAAAAAATAGAATAATATGATCTGAAAAAAAATGCGGAAGAAATGTGTATACAGAAACAGGATTAAACCTGCTCTGATACCATGTGAAACTTAGAGTTCTTCATTAAGAAGAACATGGAAGCCATTAAAGCTCTAACAAGAAGCTTGGAGAACAAGGAGGAAAAGTTAGTTGAGAGCAAAAGCTAAATAAAAGAGTTTTTTATTATGATTAAGTTAAACTGTTATGTACAACTGATTCTATTATTTATAGTAAAGGAAATGTATAACTAGAATAGAACATCTAGAAGAATCCTATAACAAACTAACTGATTACTATAGCTCAATTAACCAGGCTCAATAGCCTCTGTTTCACACTAAATGTCGCGTATCTACCAAATGTAAATTTATGATCATTTACTTATTAGACTACTAAAACAGTAATATTGTAAAAGTAAGGGTCGAACCCACAAGGAATGACTAAGTCAATTTAAGTGTATAATAAGTTGGAGTAAAGTAACCACTTTGAGGGGGGTGGGGGGGTTTAATTAATCTAGTGAGACAAAACTAAGCAAATAATTAAATAAGTGAATTAAGATGGTTTAACGGTCTCGGATCAAGCACAAATCCACAACTTAATAGCAATTGATCATTGAAACTCGGTTCTAATCGATTATCTTGATTACCTTATCGTGAATAATAATATTTCAATTCTCCTTAAGATTAGCTAACTAAAACTTATCCCGTTCTTAACTAGCCCTAACTATTAAACAACTTTAACAATCCAGTTCAAGGTTTAATCTAACATCAACAATGATGAATAGAGAATTCGACAAGGAATAAATAGCACATACAATCCAGTTGTACTTTAGATATATGTTAATTGCTTCTAAGTATCAATATTAACGAATCCCGTTCAATATTAATCCCTAAGTTTTACTAGTGTAAAGTTAATCAATAAATCCTATTCAATTAACAATACTAACAATAGAACGATGAAATAGATAAATAGTTGCACAACTAGCTAGCAATCGTAAGACAACATTCATATGATAAAGAACAAAGCAATTAACAATAATCAAGATAAAGAGTAGAACTTTGTAACTCACAATTATATATTAAGAAGCTTCAATGTCTTGAACCAAGAAGGGAGGATTAGTTCCTCTCATAATAATCTCTAGTAATTAAGTTTTATTCAAGAAAGCAAAAGGTTGCATAAAAAGCCCTCTTCTTAAAGCTAAGACTAAAGCTTATATAGTAATTTATTAGCTAACTGGATTAGGAAAGTAATTAATAATAATAATAATAATATTAATCATCGGAACAAACCGAGTGAAATAAGGTAACCAACGAGTCTTGAATTAGGCGATATAAGGACGAAAATTGTGCACGTGTCGTGCGTGTGTCTTGCTGTCCTCTCGCTCCTCATTACGTGCACAATCTACACGATCTACTGCTCGCGCCTTGGTCTCGCTTCTCAGCTGTCATTTTCAGAAAGCTATATCTCCTTCGTTTCTTATCAGAATTTGACCTATAGTTGGAAATTAAAGCTAAAAGGATAAGCTTTCATTTTCAATCGGTATCACATCGATCCGAGCTCTAAAACTTTATATATGGTCTTTAGAATATGCCCCTTGCGTAAACACGATTTTGATTCTTTAAATTGCACTTGTACTTTCATTAAAACATCACTTTGGCACTTGAAACTCCACTAACTCGATCCTCTTGATGCATATTAAATGTGTCTCATCATGGGCCTAGATGCAACCACATCTCCGGTGAAGGGTGATGTGTTATTCTAATTATTTTCGTTATTACATTTGTATTTCTTTCCATTTCGAAATTTATGTTTACTCTATGTTAGACACCTTTCCAACCATGTATGGAACTTGAAGTTTACTCACTAGGTAGTCATCGCTGCTTTAATAAATTATTAAAATTCATTCATGAAAACCTAATTAAGAGGTCCCTTAATTAAAACATTTATATTTCACCCATGAAACGAAATGAAAGTCTAGTTTGTCATTCAAGTTATCAACTAAATTTGTGTGTGCTTTTAAGGTAATGAATAGTGTGTTTATAAAAGGAGGGGTTTACAATAACCATATACCGTACAAAACACCTTAGCTAGCTAAAGATAATTAATTCAGGGTACTCAAACTTCTGATTTTGCAAAAAAAAATAAAAAAAATGGAGTACTTTATTGAAATTAGCTTCATATTTCTACTTTCTCTAGTTCTCTTATACTACTACTACCATGAAAAAATGGTCTCCCTACTAATTGGCCTATAGTCGGAATGCTTCCAGCACTCGTCTTAAACCTTCATAATATTCACGATTATTTGGTTGAAGTTGGTGAAAAATCACAATTAAGTTTTGTTTTTAAAGGTCCATGGTTAGCTAATATGCACATACTCGCCACAGTCGATCCGGCTAACGTACACCATATTATGAGCAAGAACTTTGGAAATTATCCTAAGGGTTTCAAGTTCAATGAAATCTATGAGGTCTTAGGCGATGGAATTTCCAATTCAGATTCTACAATGTGGGAATATCATAGAAAGATGACTAAAAGTTTCCTTAATCACCCTAAATTCCATGCAAAATTAGTCAAGAAAATCGAGGAAACAATTGAGAGTGGACTTAAACCAATTCTTGATCATGTCTCTAACCAAGGTATTGAAATTGACTTGCAAGATTTATTTGGAAGGTTCACATTTGACATCATTTGTACAATTCTAATGGATTTTGATCCGAAATCGCTATGTATTGGATTGCCGTTTGTTCCATCCTCTAAGGCTTTGAGTGATATTGAAGAAGTAATCTTGTATCGCCATGCCACACCGTTCTTTATATGGAAGTTCCAAAGATGGTTGAATATAGGTCGAGAAAAGAAGCATAAGCAAGCTTGGAAAATCCTTGATGATTTCATATATAATTGCATAGAAATTAAGAGATCTCAAAACATGAGCAATCAAAATTCGAAAAACGACGATATGGGTATTGATCTCTTTACATTATACACGGAAGAAAATGAGAAAAATAATGATGATAAATTTTTGAGGGACACGCTTCTTAATCTCGTCATAGCGGGACGAGATACTATTAGTGCGACATTATCCTGGTTCTTTTACCTCCTCTCCAAGAACCATAGAGTGGAAACAAAACTTCGAGAGGAACTCGAAAAAATAATGAGTCAAACTCAAGATTTCTCGAACAATTCGAGAGAAGTATGCACTAATTTGGTTTATCTTCATGCATCATTATGTGAAACATTGAGATTGTACCCTCCAGTGGCATTCGAGACCAAGAGTCCGGTTGAGCCGGATATACTTCCAAGTGGACACAAATTGAACCCAAATATGCTAATTACCTTCAGCTTGTACGCCATGGGCCGGATGAAATCAATATGGGGAGACGATTGTCTCGATTTCAAGCCAGAAAGATGGATTTGAGAGGAAGGGAAGATTAGGCATAAGCCATCTTATAAGTTCTTAGCGTTCAATGCTGGTCCAAGAACTTGTGTAGGAAAAGAGATGGCATTTACACAGATGAAGATTGTAGCGGCTACTATATTAAAAGTTGTACCTGATATGTCTATAATTCTTCATATGAAGTACGGGTTGAAGGTCAAGGTAAGTCGTTTTCAGTAAATGGCGAAAACATGGGTAAGACAGACAGGCAGAAATTATACAAGAACCCACAAACAAGTACACTATCTTAAAGTGAACGGACATGTCATATGTACATAATTGGTTAATCTGTTTTAACGGACGGACTAGGCAGATTAGGTGGGCTAGACATTTTTTCAAATGTAGGCCCAACCGATGTCTATCTAAGCCTGCAAATAATCACCTATAGTAGTACACTAAATGCTCAAAGAAAAATATGCTCACAAAAAACTCGAGCTTAACAAAAATTTAAAGAGCCGAGATCAATGTTGATTTGAATTCGGGTTGATGAGACTTGAGCTCGATTTTAGCTCATATATCATATGAGCTGATGTGGAACATAGGAGAGCTCGAACTCGGCTCTTATCGTTTATAACCTAGGCATCACCTGTCCAATTGTGCATGGTATAGAATAAGGATGACAATGTCCCCCTGATCCAGTAGATATCCATCCATCTGAAATTAAACGGGTGGGATATGGATGATGATTTTAATTTGAATTTAGGGTTGGATATGATTTGGATGAATTTAGGGTGGGAAATGGTTCATCGTCTGGCACCCGATGAATATCCTAAATTAATTTTATAATTAATTTTTAAAAAAAATATCGTGTTAATTAAAAAAATAATAACGTAAAGTTTCTTTTTTGGACTTTTATTATCAAAGTAATCCTTAGCTCACTAAAAGTATAACACCACTAGTCCATGCCCCTACTTATTCATGGTACTAATTACTAATGAGAAGGTCTTGCTTAAGACGATCTTAAGTTAAGACCCCTCACAATTCCATTTTCATTTTAGCATTATTTAAATCAGTTGTTAGTACGTTTTAACTTAAGACTGTCTGAAACAAGAATTTGTGATTACTAATACACCGACACCACAGATTTCAATTCTCAAATTTCATTCACATCCCTAAAATGACATTTGTTTTCATTTGAATTGGTGTACTTATACTCTAATACTCCGTATGTAAGATGATATGTTTGATGATGTACGCCAATTAATTTTATCGTCTCAATTTTTTTTTTACGATATACCGTCTTTAAATTTATAAGCGTGAAATTATCCATCGGTGTCCGCTCAACCTGCTTCACCCAGTAGATATGGATATGGATGAATGAAAAAATATTAATGGATGAGGTGGGATATGGATGATCATAAATTAAACGGATATGGATACAATAAGTCACCCTTAAGACAACACTATCCATTTTTAAGCTTAAGACGGTCAAGTAGCATACAATATGTGTATATAAGACAAATATATTGTTTTTTCACATACATTTTACTTTTGTCTTATATATACAAAAGAAATTATACTTGCCTCGTCTTAAATTTAAGTCTGATAATGTCTTTTAAATGAGAATTTGTGATGTAGAGGAGTTGATTCTTTGTCATTCAGTCTTAAAAAGCTTGAAAGAATAGTTCAAACTTATGAAGCAAAAAAGATGGAAGAGACAAAGATTGAGTCTTTTGAAGTCGTTCACAAAGATAAAGAAGAATCGCATTTAGAGAAGTCTTACCCAAACAGTACAGAAGAATGTTTAATTCCGAATGATGAAATAGAAAAGGAGGAAGACGAGGTTATTTTGGAGTCATTAAGTGATGATGATCAAACAGAATATATGATTGATGATGAACTATTTTCTTTTGAAGATGAATCTCGTATAGAAGATACTTCATTATTTGATCCTAACTTACCAATTAATTTTGACGAAGAATTTGAAGAAGTGGTGGTTCCCAAATTACACATACAAGGTGATTTTATTCTTGAAGATGAGATTGATACCAATAATATGCGTTATTATGAGGAACCTCATAAACATGGGATTACTCATTATGAATTTGATTTCAAGAGTAATTAACAATCGGCACTTGATAAATACATTGATAAGAACTTATATGGTGAGATTTATCAACCTTCTTTCTTATTAAAGTCTATTGTTATGGAAGCTCGTGATATTCTTGTTATTTCGAGCAACAATTGTTTGGATTGTGCTACAATTGTGCATGAAGGGTAGTGGGATGGAAGGCACAAATAAAGGGAGGCACGAGAAAAGAAAGAACAAGAAAAGATTGTACACGAGGATTTTTGCTTATGACTCTGTTAGAACATGCAAACGGGTCGGGCCACACCCAAATGGAGGAGAGAGACGGACCACGTGACAACACAAGGGAGGTTCCATCCTAAAACCAATTGGCTATAGGAGGAGTAGGCCTCCTTAGTACTAACATGTCTCTTTCTCCAACAATGAAACACTCACATGTGGGTTAATATTCCAACAAATATGGCTTCACGCCATTCATATCTCATTGATTACCATCCCTAGTCTAGCAGACGAATTATATAACAAGTAGACTCGGTCAAACCAACCCAGTTCATTTGACCCAGCCTGAAAAAGCTGACCCGAAATAAAACCTTCCAATGTGACCCCAAACCCGAATTGACTCAACCGACCCGAACTTTGTTGACCCAAAACCACCCGGCCCGAAATGACCCGACAAACTATAACTCTAATTGAACAAAATTTATTTCAAATAACTAATTAAAAAACACACTAAATATTATATACATTAAAATAAAGAGCGAATTATTAAAATTAAACTAAAAATAGGTAGTAATAGTAAACGGAAATTTTTCTCTTGACCTGAATTGCCTCGAAGCCAAAATAACCCGACCCGCTTGACCCAAAAATGATCGGCCAACTTACCCGAAACCCAAAATAACCCAACCCGACCCGACCCAACCCGATAATTTGACAAACTCGAACTAACCCGCCCCGAAATCTCCCGACCCGAACCTGATTTGATTGATCCGTTTACTAGGTTTAATAACAAGTGTCATTGTATGCGTCAATTTCTTCTTACAAAATTGGAAATTGTATACTGAAAGCTTTCTAATTCAAAGAAGGTGAGAGCGATGACATTAAAGTAGCTGTTTGCTAGTTCTGGTAATTGGAGGAAGCTTGTCGTAGACTTTACGATTAGCAACACATTTGCGTTTAATTCATTTCCTTTAAATTGTTTTTATGTCTCACACTGACACAGTCCAAATTCATTTCCCTGTGAAGAAAGTCCAAAAATCCTTTTTTTTTCGGATGAAGGATAATTGTTTTTATTTTTCGAGTATTAATTAGACGCATTCTAGTGTCTTTCGGTACGTCAAAATTGTAACTTTTTTCGCCAAAACAATGCATATGTTGTTTTTTATATTAAAATGTCAAAGAAAAATGCATAAATGAGAAAAATAACTACTAAATGTGTCTTTAAAATTATAATTTCAATCCCTCTTTAGAGAAAAAACATTACATTCTTAGTTTATTTTAGATTACAAAATTCATTTTGTTAGTGATTATCAAAATCGCCAAAAATTAGCCTATTTCTGGTTTGAAGTTCCGCATTCAGAAAAAGTATCTTTTCTAGCGTAGAAGGCAATTGTCAATTGATCCTAAGGTATTGATTAAGGCCTTAAGGGGGTAAATTGTTTTAACAATAAGTCTTGGTTGTGACGATGCGATCCGTCGCAAGCTTGCAACGTATCAAATCCCCCTCATAAAGAACAAGTGGCAAGACAAGTGACGGGCTCCATTTACAACTCACTTGCCCCCCACTTGCTCTTTGTGAGGGGGATTTGACCCGTCACAAGCTTGCGACGGGTCAATCCGTCACAAATGAGAATTTGTGATTGTTTATATTCTTTTATTTATTACTCAACCAATTTATCATATGGTTTAATTCTTTGTTTCTACTACACTATTTATAGATTGCCAAAGATCATTTTGGTGTCTACTATATGTAGGGTATACATTACCCCAAATATTAGAAATAAGTATGAACACTAGTTTTAACCCCGTGCAAAAGTGCACTGGTTTGTTTTAAAAAATATTGATATATTCAAATGTTCAATATTAATGATATTGTCATGACATAAACTCGTGTTTATTATATTTTCTAATATTTTACTAATTACTCTACCGTGCCAATTATTTGTTTGTATTTGATTAAAATGCTCTTAAAAAAGAATAAGAAGAAAGGTAAGTAAATAACCATGACAAAAATAGTATATTGTGATAACATGCACAACTGCAAAATTCAATTATCTAAAAATCTAACAATGTAGATAGAGTAGTTTATTCTTATCCGTGCATTTTCAGTTTTTCTCGGTGTGATGAGGATTGGCCAGAAAAAGAAAAATAGGCTAATTGTAGCATGAGCCCAAGTAAATTGTCCCAAGCTCCTTTCTTTTGTTCTTTGATAGTTTATTTCACGTTAAATGGATAATAATCATGTTTGAGAGAATCTTTCATTATTAAGTTTAAATAATCATTAAAATCAATTTCCCTACCCTAGCTATTTAATTACCTATTTCTATTACTTTCGATGGCTATTTAAATTAAAGGTAATCATTAAGTAAATCCATACATGTATGTTTTTAAATAAACATTTGACCAATTTAATCTATTAAATAATGTGATCTCTCTTAAAATGAGATATACGTTTTAAGATTAAAATGGGCAATATAACACTCAAATTGGACATATAGGTCAAGTTTTTTGTTAGTCCCTATATTGTGACAACCCTCGCGAATGCGGAAATAAAACATAACAAACATGTGATTTATAAAGCGGAAAATACGGTATTTTAAAAACCTTTATACATGCAAGATAGAAATACGAGGAATGTCAGTAATTACAAACCAAATATAAAATACTACAAGAGACGTAGTCTCTCAAAATGTTAACAAAAGACAAAGTTATTTAGCATCTAGCTAATGAACGTCTAGAGGCGTTTCATCCAGGGACAACGCCCGCTAGCTCACACCCGAACCCAAAATACCACAAGTAAAAAGCCATCCATGCAAGCAACCTGTTCATCCATGAAAAACATGAACGCCACAATCAGTGGGGAGTAATTCCGGGTTCTCCCAGTCATATCACATTAAACGTACATAAAAGGAAATACAAAAGTAAAAGCATGCATATATAGATATACATGTGAAATACGATAAGGATAGATATGCAGTTCAATGCATAAAGATATCGATACATGAAGTACAAAACCGTAACCATCATGCTATAGATAGACACGGGGAAGACACTCTTAGGCAACCGAATACACTCACTAGGGCTTGCATCTCACTGTTAGCGGTATAAGTTTGATAAGATTGAGACTCGACAAACAAACCATGCCAAGTCATGTGAAGATCATAAGTAATCCATCATATAATCACCCATTCAAACGTACCAATACATTGACGACATCTCTCACGGTAAATGAAACGCACTAGCACCGTGTACATGGCAAGTATGATTAAAAGGCATCCACGAGATAAGCATTTCCCTGAACGCATACACGATTCAATTCATTTCGTATATGTGGACTAATTTCCTCCCGGTAGGACGACGATAATAATACGGTCCTAGTCTAAATCTGGCCAGAATCCCGAAATCGCATTTTCCGGTTCGACATGCGATGACATTTCGCATCCAAGACTCGGTCAATCATTGACGCCGAGTACCCCAAATTCGGTCGATATAATTCACGAAAGAGGCGGAAAAGAGCTCAAGCCTCATAACAAGCGGTACGCTACATACAAATAACACCACCTCGTAAGTACACAACATTTGACGGCCGGGTCGATCAACGCAAAGCGTTCGCCTCCCAACAACGTCGTCGTATGCCCACTAACACATGCAATTAAGCAGTAGGATACATCTCCGTTCCGACATTCCAGCCTTACGAACGTGGAGGTAGTCAAGGGAATGTGAGTACAAAGCACATAACAAAATAGTGCTCAAACCGTAACATTTGTAAAAACCGACTCAAAGTGGGACATACCAAAAACCGTCTCAAAACATGAGAATAGGGAATTATATAAATTTAACTATGATAAAAATGAATCAATACATGATACATAAGCATTAGAATAAGTTTATGAAGCATAATAAATAAGAAACATAGATCCCCTTTACAAAACAACGTCTTTGGAAACAAACTAAAACAAGGGTCCACTTCAAACAGTCATAACTAGAGTTCTAGACATCCAAATGCAGAAATTCTAAATGGAGGTGATAGCTTATCTTCTGAAGGTTCCAACGGGATGTCACAAGCCCAAAACAAGCAAGTAATGAAGGAGATATGATCATTTTACGAAAATGGGTCAGTGCAAAAAAACTGCAGTCGACTTGGGAAACTGGCAGCGAGTAACGCTGCCAGCGCCGGACGACGCTGCCAGCGTCCTACGACGCTGCCAGCGTCCAGGGAACGCTGCCAGCGTCCTGGTCTGGCAGGCACGGATCACACAAATTTCACAATTTCACAAAGGCGTAACACAAATATCATATATCATCACAAATCATCAATTCTCATATCAATTATCAATTAACAACAACCATCATCAACAATACAATTCCTTAGATTACTAACCATATTCTAAATACGATTTCTAACATAGAAAACACATGAAAACACGTAAATGATATCGAGTAACCCTTCACCGTTACCTTTATGTGACTTTAAACGATTTCTAAACCTTCCTCCACTAGATAGTAATCTTTGTCGGGGTCTAGAAAGTCTCCACCTAAACAAAGACGACAAAAGATGAATATAATTCACCTTTGAGAAAGACGGATAAATTGAAAAGCGAGAAAGACGGTAATTTTATTACCAATACGGATAGAGGAAGATGAGAGGGAAAGAATAAGACGAACTTACGTGAATTTGAGCGAGAATTGAAAGAGTTGTGACGATTCTAAGACGGATCAAAAATGGAAGCTAAGTTTTGGGGTTTTCTTTGTGAGGAAGAAGGTGTTTGAGTTGTGAGGAAGTTAGGGTTTATGAGGGAGTATGAGGGAGTAAGTGGAAAAAGTCAAGGAAAAAGTCAATAACGTCTTAAAACGTAATTTACTTGAAATCTCTCGTAAAGTCCAAATACGAACTCGGAAATTCTAAATTAGACACGGGAAATTTAATTCTAAACTAAAACTAAATTTCGCTGAAAAGTATCCGTATAATATTTTTAAATTACAAATAGGGTACATTTGCGGGTGTTACATATATAGTACGCTTTTGTCAGAGTTATTATATTTGATCCGTTTTAAGTTTTAAGAATTTGTGTATAACCCCGTCCATTGTCGTTCCTTCTTCTTAGATGGAGCTCTGCCTATTACCCTCATTATTTCATTTAGCCGCAATATTGTTTCTCTGTACCTTTGAATTTCTCCTGAACCCATGCTCTCTAGTTTTTAATTACTCCCATGTTTTCAGATTATTCTTCATTTTTCATTTTTTTAAGGTAAAAATTAAACCTTTGAATTTAAGTGTCAATTTTATGTTTTTAATTTAGACGTTTTTTCTTCATTTTGGGTGATAAAATGAAAGATCACTTCTAAGCATAGGTATTTCTTCTGTTATATGTATGAATATTATTTTTTTTCTTAATTTTTCGTAACAAAAATCCAAGGATATTTATACGTATAATTCAATAAAGATTGGAATTTTAACTTTCAATTCCTTGTTCAATAATAAATTGAAGATTGTGTTAATTACTGGGTTGATCTATGATAATTTTATTAAATATTTATTTTTGTTATCAATTTTTTATTCGAGATATTTGTATTGATAGATATTTTGCATATTTTTTCGTATAAATGCACCTTACATATTACTTCTGCGTATAGAAAGGAGATAAGCCTAATTTAAATTTTGAATTACATAAGGGTTCGTATTATGTTAATATTTTGTGGTTTTTTGTTTTAGTGTTTGTATTTCTGCAGCACCACAATTATAAATTAATGATAGTTTTTTTTATGAGACGGTGACCTTTTTTATTAATAATTTTTTTTCAACTTAAACTCATATAAACCACTTAAATAAATTTTCTACTTATAAAACTACTAAGATATGATAAAAAAAAGAATATCATCAAATACAAATGGCTAACTTTGCTGAGGAATAACGGCATGATATATTTTTCCTCATATTAAAACTGGTCCACCACAAACCGTACCAGTAAGTGGATTGTACCTCTGATGTACTACCACATATAATGTAATTTTTGAGCTTTACAATAAAGTTTTTGAATATAGTATTAAAAATTATCAGTTATATTATAAAGTTTTTGAGTTTATTAATTTGAACATTAAGCTAAAAAAAAATACAATAAAACTCAAAATACATCATATATTAGATGTAAAATATAATTTATAAACTTTAAAAAGCTCGAAAAAAAATGCACAAAAACTCAAAATCATACTACTCTGAGGTAGTACCTCAGATGTATAATCCTTTTTCCCAAACCCTACATGCTTCAACAACTATTGAAAAAAGAAAGGTGTTTATTGATGAAGTGCCTTAAGGAGAAGACTTTAAATGTTTGAGTTTTAACAACAATAGGATTTTATAATGTATAGATTGATGATTTTATATGGTGAATATAATTCCGATACTACCCGTATTTTGGTGTTTTACAAATAAAATAGTATTTAGAATAATGTACTCTAATTTGAAAATCTATATCAACAATTTCTAAATTTTCTCTTGAAAATTTGAAGTTTATACTCATTTTTATCATATCTATTTTTATCATATCTAGTTAGAATTTTTGTGAATTTTTCTCCAACTAATTTTGAATATGTTTCTTAAGATTACACATAAGATAAATCATATTGTATGATATAAGTGGCTCCACACTCTTGAGCTACATAGCACTAATAGAGATACCGATAGAGACACTGAATTTTGCAGGACCCAGACACGGCAAAAAAATCTAATCTAATACTATATATATAAACTAGAAACCTAAAATGACATGAGCATATAAAAACTTATATACCATATAGTTTAGATGTATAAAAATGTTAATTGTTTAGCCTATCTATATAATATACGTAGGTTTGGTTTTGAAAACTATAGAGAAGTAAATAAATTCATATTCCCAAAAGATATAATATTTCATAAATCTTTAGATTTATACTTTAATTAGAGTATAATAATAAACTCTTTAAATGTCATTCTAATCAAATATTTCTAATACAATTAGTAGAAGTAAAACTAATGGGCGCGAGAGTAGTGAAAGTATTAACAGCAACCGAAATACTAAAATTATTTATATTAAATGTGAGAGTAAAAGTAACAATAATGACAGCGGGAGTTGTGAAAGTAATAGTATTAACAACGAATGTAATGAAAGTTCGGTAATAACAATGGAAGAACGTATAAACAGTTGACCAACCAATTGATTTATGAAAAACATTTTATTTATTTAAATATATAAGCTTGATAAAACTAACGAAAATAATGAATTTAACCGCAAAAATGGAGAGAATAATGAAAGAAATAATAGCCACTGCAAGAATAGTGAAAGTAATAGCATTAACATGGGATGTTGTGCAGGTAGTAATATTAACATGAGTATTAAATGTGTCTTATTGTTAATTGAGAAATTTTATATAACATCATAATTTAAGATGTCGTACAAAAATATATTATAAATGATAAATGTAAGAGTTAGACAAATCAAACACAAACATATTTGACATAATTAAATTAAGTAAGAGGTAGTTCGATCGGACGGGACGGGACAGCAAACCTAGTACTTGTTATGCTCGGGTGTGTGGGGGTGACGTTAAATGAGTGATGTCGTTGATGGGTTTGTTAAGATCTTTTTCAACTATAGTGCAAAATTTAATGAAAGTGGCTTCCGTGTCAGATTTTTGTTTTAAGGGATAAATCCAAATATAGTGTGTGAAATGATCAACAAAAAAAAACGTGATATTTAAATGACTCGGATGATAAAATCGGAGAAAATAATTTCCAGTGGAGCATTGGAGGAAAGAGTAGACGTACCAAAAACTAGTTTGTGACTCTTATTTAAATGACACGAGATATAAGGTGCGGAAAGCGGAATGCGCAAATTCAACCTAGAATTAAAAACTTGAAAAACTTTATTTGACGGATGACCAAGACGGTGATGCCATGATACTTGGCCGGGATTTAAGGCGAGGTTAGCTTGAGGCGATTGAGGAGACGACCAGACATAGGATCCGCCAATAAGTGGGCCGCGAAGAAGAACCGCTCTCGTCTGAGTGGCCTTAATACAAAAAGAATAGGATGAGAAAACATCATAGGCGTTATTATCAATACAAAATTGTGAGACGGATAAAAGTTTTCGGGTTTTAGAAGGAACTACTAAAACGTCATTAAATTTAAGGGATAAAAAATTAAAAAGAGTTGTGAATGAACCATAGTGTGTGATCGATAGTGCCAAGCCGTCACCTATAACGAGATCGTCAGAACTATCATAGGGTTGATGAAGAGACAAAGTATTGAGGTCGTCCGTGATGTGGTGAGTACGTAGCACCACTATCAACGGTCCAGGAGTGAGGTGGCTGGGTAGTCGGATCGGAGGCCGTGTGAGCGTGAGGTGGGGGACCACGGGGTTGGAGGGTTGGGAACACAATATTGGGATACTAGGCGTGCAAATCGCGACATATAGATGCGACATGCCCAACATAGTCACAAAAGTGACATCTTTCTTTGTATGATTTGTTTGAGACAGGACAAGGGTTTTGATTATTGTGGGATGGCGTTTTCGGTGTGTAAGCTAAGTATTGGTACGGTTTTGGTAATAATTAAGGTTTATTATTAGGACGATAATTTTCCGCACATGCGGACGGGGTAAAGGAAGTGGGTGTCGATTTTTGTTTGAGAAGGAGTTCATGTTGGATGAGTTTTTTGTGTAAGGCATCAGAGAAAATTGTAGTATCACGAGCACGGACTGCTTCAATAACGGGGTGATATTTAACATCATCAAGACCATTAAGAATTATGACCATATGTTCGAATTGAGCAAGGTCGTCAGTACAAGCCTTGATTGCGGTCATATATTCGGTAATAAACATATTTTCATTATTATGCGTTATATTGTCAGTCGGTGGCCGCGAGAGGAGCTTGCAAAGTTTTGAGCGAGGGTGTTCCAGGTAGCATGAGACGTTGGCCCATTGACGATGAGTGCGGCAATGGGGGGAGCCAGAGTTCCAATAAGCGCACCGAGGATCAATTGGTCTTGTCTCTACCAAGTGAGATAGGTTGGGTTCGGGGCAGTGGTGATGATTTCGGGTGGCGTGGGGGTAACACTTTTGGTTTCAGACAGTGGTTGGAGTGTGCCAAAAAAAAGACAAAGAGATTCAGGTCAGTCATGATAGCTCGGATCTGGAATCGCCATTGACAAAACGAGATAGAGTCTTTGAGTTGAATACAATTTGTTAAATGGACCTGGGTAAGAGGCTTGGTTGGTTCGGCTGAGTTGGGTATTTGGTTGTGATGTGACACCATGGTGGTCGGATCAATAAAAATATATAAACGGAGACCGAAGATAAGGGAAGATGGATGTATTTTAGGTTTATTGCGAGGATCGTATGGGCACAACTTATACCATGTAAGGACTAGGATAACAGTATGATTGTATTAATAAATAATATGTTTACAAGAGTTGAGTATTTATACAAAGTTGACAATAACCACTTCCTAATACTAAGCTAGAAATAAGGAGCTAACTACTAGGATTAAGAGATATATACAACTAACTAGTTTTAAACCCGTGCAAATAATGCACGGGTCGTATTTACATGCGTAAATATTTGACATGAACATATGAATAAGCGTTATTAGATGTGCAATATTGAGACGATATAAATAAGTTCATAAGCTGAATATTCAAAGTACATATAATTTAAGTAACGATTTTTACCCAGCATAATAATAAGAATTTCATCATTAACATTTAATTTAAGAAAACAAATGGTGTTCAAATCATGCGGTCATAATTTTTATTTTAAAAATAATCTTTATCAAAGTTAATTTTTCTGAAAATTTATATATATATATCACATAAACTAATTTTTTTTTGTAAAGAAAATCTACTTTTTTTTTGTAATTTTAATTATAATAGTTTTATGTATGAATGTTACTCATATATATATGATGTATTTTGTAGGAATGTTTTAGGAATATTTTGTTTGTAATTATTGAAAAACCAAGGAACTTAGAAATGGTAAGAGACTAATATCATAAGAGAATAAGAAAATAAGTGGTTATTGAGCAATTAAATGAGAACAATGAAACGTGGGTTTGACACTAAAAAGAGAGAGGTGATTTTCATCCCTAAATTTAAGGAACCAATAACAAAGGTTAAAAATACTCAACTTTTATATATAAAGGAGATGAAATATCACAAAGATAGGAACAACTAGCAGTAAAATAGGAAATTTGAAGTAGTCATGGTTGACTTGGTGGAGATCCTTCAATACTTGATTTAATATTCTTGACACAACGGGATACTGAAAGTAATGGTAACAACAACGGGATTAGTGAGATTAACTGATTGAGAAACACTCTCCCTTGACCTCCCAATAACTAAACGAGAGACCGTATTTCAAAATTTGAAGGAGATATTATAACTTATAAAGAAGCGGAACAAATAGGAGCCACTAAGCTAATTGGTATCTGGCGAGTCTGAAGAATTTCTTCAAGCTTGAATTTCCTCCATTAATGGAGTATCAAGGTAGTTAGAAGTATTCAGAAACTCTTAACACCAAAGGTAAATAAAAGAGAGAAAATCTTTATTGATTTTTGTATGTGTTAACTTACAAATGAAGAAGAAGTGAAGTATTTATATACAAGCTATGACTTGATGATTAAGAAATCACTAACATCTTTCAGCTAACAAACTCTAACTAACTTTCCTTATTTTCAGGGAGTTTGTTGAGATTGTTACACTGAGCTAGCAGTGACACAAAACTGAGCAGCAACAGCATCAACAGAGCATCAGTATCATAACACTCCCCCCTCAAGTAGGACGTGGTGAAGAAGTAACAAGGCCTAACTTGACAACAAATTGAGAGTGAAGATGCTGATTTAGAGCCTTAGTAAAGACATCTGCCAACTAATTAGCACTAGCTATATGAGCAGTCTGGATGAGGCCCTATGCAATTCTTTCTCTGATGTAGTGGCAGTCTAGCTTTAGATGCTTAGTTCTTTCATGAAAGACGGGGTTAGCAGCAATATGCTGTGCTGCCTTATTGTCATAGAAAAGTGTAATAGGTGTAGGAATCTGAATATGTAAATCTTTCAAAAGCTCATTAATCCAAGTTATTTCACTTGAAGTTTGACTCATGCTTCGATATTCAGATTCTGCAGAGGATTTACTTACCGTGTTTTGCTTTTTGGTTTTCCAAGAGATCAAAGCATGGCCCAAATAGACACAATAACTAGTGATAGACCTCCCTGAATAGGCACAAGTTCCCCAATCAGCATCACAATAACTTTGCAAAACAAATTGGTTTGCTGCAGGATAAAAGAGTCCTAGATCAAGACTGCCTTTAAGATATCTGATAATATGCAAAGCAGCCTGATAATGAGGTACCCTGGGCTGACTGAGAAATTGACTGAGTTGTTGAACCCCATAAAAGATATCAGGCCTAGTTAGATTGAGATAAAGTAATCGACCAACCAATCTTCTATAAAGTTCTGGATTATCCAGTTCATCCCCTGTGTCAGTAGACAAATGTAACCCTGTGGGTAAGGGAGAATGAGTAGGTTTGCAATGTTCCATCTGAGCATCCTTGATTATGTCAATTATATACTTTCTTTGGTTCAAAAGAATTCCTGTCTTGGATCTTGCTACCTCAATGCCTAAGAAATACCTGAGGGGTCCAAGATCTTTGATAGTGAAAGCTTTGTCTAGTGCTCTTTTGATATCAGCTATGGAAGTATCATTGTTGCCTGTTATGAGAAGATCATCAACATAGACAACCACAGCAGTGAAAGCACCATCAGAATCAGTCTTGATGAATAAGGAGTAATCAGATTTGGATTTAGTATAGCCATGCTGAAGCAAGAACTTTGACAGTTCTAAGTTCCATTGTCTAGAAGCTTGCTTCAGACCATACAAGGATCTTTTGAGCAAACAAACATCAGCTGGATGACCTGTGGTGTAACCTTCATGTTTTTTCATATAGACTTCCTCATCTAGGAAACCATGCAAAAATGCATTGTTTATATCCAATTGATGAAGAACCCAATTCTGAGCAGCATCAAGAGCAATAAGAACTCTTACAGTTGTGAATTTTGCAACAGGACTGAAAGTGTGTTTGTAGTCCTTACCTTCAACTTGACTGTAACCCTTAGCAACAAGTCTGGCTTTGTATCTTTCAATACTACCATCAGGATTAAACTTAATCTTGTACACCCATTTGGCACCAATAGCCTTTTTTCCCTTAGGTAATGGTGTCAAGACCCATGTTTGATTGGCCTCTAAAGCTAATATCTCTTTATTCATGGCTTCAATCCATTTAGGATCATGTTGTGCTTGTTTGTAAGTGGCAGGTTCAAAGACCTTGAGCACATTGTGACATGAAGCCTGATAGTCAGGAGAATAATCTGCTAAGTGTGGTACAACAGCAACATAGCTGGCTGTAGATTGCTGAAGAGACTGAGGTAATCCCTTGCAATCAAAACCATTAAGCATTGTGGATAACTGTCTGGCCCTGGTTGACTGTCTAGGCACAGCAGTTTGAGGGACAACTAGAGATATTGAAGAGGCTGGAGTTGGGTTTGGATTGACAGGGACACTAACAAGGGAAATGTCAGCAAGAGAAGATGTATTACTCTCTGAATTTGCAGTAATAGGAGATGTATTACTCTCTGGTATGTCATGTACCATGCTTGAATTAGGGGAAGAATGTGAGGGGAAAAATTGTTCAGCATCATCAGCTAGAGCAACATCCTGAGTTGTTTGAAAAACAGGAAAATTTGCACTAGTTGTATTCCTTATGTCAGATGCAAACTGAAATTTTGGATCAAATGGAAAAACCTTTTCCTGGAAAACAACATCTCTGCTGAGAATCACCCTTTTATTCTCCAGATCATAAAGTCTGTACCCTTTTTGAGCAAAGGGATAACCGAATAAGGCACATCTAATAGATCTGGGCTCAAATTTATCTCCCACCTTGTGAGCAGCATAACAAAGACACCCAATAACCCTAAGATGATCATAAGTAGGAACCTTGTTAAAGAGAACCTTGAAAGGGGAAGACCATTGAAGCACAGTTGTAGGCAAGAGATTAATAATGCGGGTAGCAGCTAACACCATGTCACCCCAGAACATTTTAGGAAGGTGAGCCTGAAACCTTAAGGCCCGAGCTATTTCCAATAGGTGTCTATGTTTTCTTTCAACAGTTCCATTCTGTTGAGGATTACCTGGAATTGTTTTCTAATGAACAATGCCTTTATCTAATAACATTTGCCCACATTCTTCCTGAACAGCCTCAGTCCCATTATCACTCCTCAATATTTTCACAGTCACATTGAATTGAGTTTGAACATAGGCTAAAAAATCTTGTAAGGTTTGTTTGACATTGTATTTTGATTTCAGAAGAGTGGTCCAGGTAACCCTACTGAAATCATCAACTATTGTAAGGAAATAAGAAGCTCCTATAAGATATTTAACTCTATATGGTCCCCATAAATCCACATGTATCATTTCAAAAATCCTGGTGGTTACAGTAGTGCTAATGGGAAAGGGCAATTTGTGCTGCTTAGCCAAAAAATAAGTATCACAATGCATAGAAGCTGTTTCTTTATTCATCACAAAGTTTGGAATTACATGCTTAAGAGTACTGAGAGAGCTATGCCCTAACCTAGCATGTATGAGTGCTATATCAGAAACAGAGGTTGCAAAAGAAAAACTAGAGAAACAATTAGCAGAACTAGAATTGCTCCTTTGAGATTTAACCAGATTATTTTGAACAGCAATTTGATAAATGCCATCTCTTTTCCAAGCAGTGCATAAGAGTCCTTTAGTGGAATGATCCTGAATTAAACACTCAGTAGGAGTAAACATTGCTGTTAGCTTGTTATCAGATAGAAGCTTACCAAGTGACAACAAGTTGTGCTTAAAATCAGGTAAGTAGAGCACATTTTGCAACACAATACCACCAGTTAATGACACTTCACCAATAAATTTGACTGACTTTATCTGACCATCAGGAAGAGTAATGACTAATGGTTTAGGTAATGGCCTAAGGGACATGAAATTCTTAGAATCAAAGGCCATGTGATCAGAGGCTCCTGAGTCTACTATCCAATATGATGTGGTAGAGGCAGAAGAAAGCATGACAGTGGAGGCAAGAATCATACCTGCAAAAGGACCAGCAGTATCAGAACAAGAAGACTGCAGTCTTAGCAACTCCTTTGCTACAGCTTGAACAAAACTTGGATCAGATACAGAAGGCTGAGTCTGAGGACTGTTGTTGTAGCTTTCTAAAGGAGTATCAACATCATATTCTTTATTCTCAACAACATTTGCAGCAAATTTCTTGTGAGAAGAAGAATACTTGTTCTGCATTCCTTGAGCCTTCAGAAACTGTTTGTAGGTCCAGCAAAAATCTATGGTGTGTCCTGACTTCTGACAATGATCACAGAAGAATTTAGTGCAATCCACCTTAGACTTCTTGGAATCACGTCTCCAGACATTAGGAGGATCCACAACAGCACAATGAGAGTGTTGAACAGCTAAGGCAGCACCATGATGGATGACATTATCTTCAGCCTCTGTGATGTTCTTTTGAGTCTCAACTTGATGCACAATTGCAAAAGCTTGATTAACCTTAGGAAGAGGATCCATAGCAAGGATTTGAGAACGAGTGTGCTCATATTTCTTATTGAGTCCCATTAAAAAATCAATGAGATGATGAGTGTTCTCTCTATCAATGATCTTTTTGAGAATAAGACATGAACATTTTGCAAGAACACCATACCAACATTCAGGAATAGGATCAAGAGATCGCATATCTTCCCAAACTGAACGCAGTTTTGCATAATAGTCAGAGACACTAGAATCAGCTTGTGATATCTGAACAACATCCTTCCTGAGCTGATAAAGGAATGGAGCATTTGATTGATTATAACGCTCTTGCAGTTCTTCCCACAGCTGTTTGCTTGATGTAACATATGACAATCCTTCAGCAATTTTCGTATCCAGAGAATAAAGAATCCAGCGCATGATTGTGTAATCAGTTCGAATCCAATCAAAATAGTTAGCATGATTCTCAGCAGGTTTAGGATAACCTCCATTGACAAAGCAAAGCTTGTTCTTCGTAATCAAAGCAATTCGAAGATTTCTGGACCAATGGAGGAAAGATTTGCCATCGAAAATTTGAGGAATCAACTGCAATAAAGCTTGATCAGCAGGAGTAAGATGAAGCGGATCTTTATACACAGATGTGTAAACAGTTTCTGTAACTTCAGGCATTGTGAAGAATGCAGGAGAAAATTGAAGTAATTGAAAGAAACGCAGCGGATTTGAAGCAAAAAACAGAGATCTATTGCTTGAAAAACAAGGATCTTGACGATGATACCATGAAGAATTTCTTCAAGCTTGAATTTCCTCCATTAATGGAGTATCAAGGTAGTTAGAAGTATTCAGAAACTCTTAACACCAAAGGTAAATAAAAGAGAGAAAATCTTTATTGATTTTTGTATGTGTTAACTTACAAATGAAGAAGAAGTGAAGTATTTATATACAAGCTATGACTTGATGATTAAGAAATCACTAACATCTTTCAGCTAACAAACTCTAACTAACTTTCCTTATTTTCAGGGAGTTTGTTGAGGTTGTTACACTGAGCTAGCAGTGACACAAAACAGAGTAGCAGCAGCATCAACAGAGCATCAGTATCATAACATCAAATGCATGAAACAAGGTTGAAGACAATGAAATAGGAAGAGAGACTCAGGTTATGTCCTAATAAAATAAAGGGATTTTCTCACTTTACTCCTTAATATTTTTATTTTTTGACTGGTACGGTTGTACCCGTTTTCTGGAAAAAAAAATACGTTGGGTGGCATTAACTCTTGTCTACAATTTTAGAAGACGATAATTTTATTTTCCCAATTGTACGTCTTTACGAGAATTTCGACTTGATAGAAAAAATCATTGTTTTTTGGATTTATAGCTGATATGTCTAGTTTTTATATGATTTTACTCCCTAATTTAGCTCAATTTTACATGATTATTATACTTTGCTAGTATATTTGTGAGCTAATTTCGTGTTCGAGGTGCATTGCTCGTTTTTGATATGTTTTGTAGGAATCTAAGCATTTAGAGGCTTTTTCCTAACACAATAGCATGCACCAAAGTCCAACAAGCTAATTGAAGCAAAATGGACCATGAAAGGAGAATGGCAAGCCAAGCATGAAGATTTGTGAAATGGATTGAAATGAAAATGAAAAACTAAAAATGAAGCCCAAAGCAAGGAGCCCACAACTCAAGCATAGGATGCACATTTGGATGCTCAAGGAATCCCTAAACTATGCAATTAACCGGAAAATTAAGGTGCTTTAAGGCATCGCTTAGGATTCCTTAAGCATTAAATGGAGCAATTAAGCTAATATACCCGGATTAAGGAAACCCCGATCGGGGTTTGGCTTCTGTGAACACAAGCGTTTCAAGTCCCCTCTCCCTATATTAAGGAGAGGGACTTCGACACTTAGAGATATCTTTTTTTTTTCACATCTTTTCACATATCTTTTACACACATCTTTCACATCCTTACTCATATCTTTTCCTTACATTTTCCTTAGTTTAAGCACAAGTTTCTCTTAGTTTTATATCTAGTTAAACATTTAGCCATTACTTTGTTCAACACTTGGTTACATTTTGAAGTTATATTTCAATCTTTCCATTCAAGCAATTGGGTTATTTGTTCTTCATTTCCGAGTTATATTTCTCTATTGCGGTAATCCTAATTTTAGTTTTATGTTAGTATTCATTTCCGTCATTTACCTTACAAATCATTTAGTTAATCGTAACATTAGTTAATCATAGTTTCATTGTTTTCCACATTAGAATTGTTAGTTTCATTCACTTAGTGTAGCACATTTTATTAACAAGTTGTTTTCCTTTATAACTTTATATTCATCATGCTTATTATATCAAATACTATTAGTTTAAACATCAACATGAGTGAGTAGTTTCATTTGTCTAGGGATTAAGGAAGGCATGCATAGTTAGTAAGTTGTAAATGTTAAAATAAGGATGAACTAATATTGGTAAATTGTTTCTATCACATGCTTGTATTGTTTTGTTAATCTTTGTTATTTGGCCAATTGTATTGATTAAATTTGTTAATTCATTCTACAAGTCGAGAGGCACGGAATCAGATTAGACTAAGCATGTGTAGTAGGACGACTCTAGTTATAACGAAAGTTCTCTAGGACTCGACCTAAGGTTGTCACTAATATCGAGAGATGAGTGTCTTTAGCCTAAACAATTAACAATATTAAGAATTCCTATGTTTAACATGAGCATTTACGTATTTGCATGAGTGACCCGACTCCCCTAGACTAGTTTAATATTATTAAATTTACATCATAGTTAGCTAAACATCAAACTAAAACAACCGTTAAACCGACTTTGATAGTAGTTTATTAATAGCAATTCATAACGAAATTCCCGTCTCCTTGTGTTCGACCCCTCGTACTACATTAATTTGTGTCTAGGGAAATTTATCTTTGCATAGGTGTGCGACATAATCTATCAATAGCCAATGGATTATGATCAGTCAAAATCTTTTGACGGAATAAACATTACTGATTCAAGTTCCGAATGCAATGATTTTTTTTCTCAAATTCACCGTCTTAACGAGATATTCGATTAGGGAAAAAAATTACCGTTTTATGTACTCTTCACTAAGAGTTATGTGTGTCAAAGTTTTTTTCCTAAAAAAGAGATTGATATAAGTGAGAAAATTCATAAAATAAATAGATTGTGAGTTTATTCATAAGGTGAGAGGTATTTTAGGTTGAGAATAATGAATACATAATATATTTTGAGGAAAAATGGGAAAATTTAGAAAGTTGTTAACTGGAGATCATTCAAGATAGCAGTATGTAAAAAAATAAAGGTTTTAAGGCAGTAGTTTTGTAAACAAGTTTTATTAGGTAGCAATTTTTAAACTAAAACAAATGTACATATAAGATCGGCTGTAATTTAGCCTAACTTTTAAATATCAAACCGAATAATCTTACCAGTTATAGTAACATCTTGTAATTTTACCGATTATGCTAGATTGTTACTTGACATATAAGGCCCTGTTCTTTTCAGTTTAATTTCATCTCTCATTCAGCTCATTTCAGTTCAGCTCAGCTCAATTAAGATAATTTCAATTCAGCTCAACTCACTTCAGCTGACTTCAGTTCGGTTAAGCTCAGTTCAGCTTTCTAAAAGTTCAGCTCGACATAATCATAATCATAATCGTAATAGTAATCGTAATCGTAATCGTAATCGTAATCGTAATCGTAATCGTAATCGTCATCGTCATCGTCACCATCACCTTCATCGTAATAGTAATAGTAATAGTAATAGTAATAGTAATAGCAGTAGTAACAACAATAACAATAATAATAATAATTTTTTTTTTTTTTGGGAAAGGTAAATTATATTGAAAGCTCAAATGTTACAAAGTTTATCAAGCATTACATATGAAACTAGAATACATCATAGGAAAAATCATCTAAGATGATGAAGCCAAGCAATTTCCTTAGGTGAAAGCTTGCTCACATTCACCTTGCATAATCTAATATTGATCTCCTCCATCACTTGTTAAACTATATCCTCAGGACGTCTAATACAATGCTTAAATCTCACTTCATTTCGAACCATCCAAATCTTGTATATAAGCGCAATATGACAAGCTCCAATGTACTTCCTTTGTAGTTTAGATCTTCCTCTTCCTGCATCAAGCCACTCCACCAGGTTACATAAACTGAATGAAACTCCAAGCTTTCCTTGCAGAATTTGGCAGCACTGCACACTGTAATTGCAATCATATAATAAGTGATGCAGGGTCTCTGTTCCATTGCCACAAATGTCACAAGATGCATCCACAAGCACCCCCATTCTGTTCAGCCTGTCCTTAGTAAGAAGTCTATTCTGAATTGCAGCCCAGAAAATAAAGCTAGACTTAGGAACATTCAGGGGATTCCAGCACACATACCGCCAGTTTACTCTATCCTTTCCTGGTCTCAACCAAGAATACCCATCATTAACAGCATAAGGCTTATCAGAACCCAACCACAAATCATCTACATAAGCATTATGAAACTGTATCATTATATGACTGATTTTCCTCCATGACCAACTAGTGTCAGGGGAAGCAATGTATTCCTTCCAATGCATACCTTTTAAATAAACATTACTAACCCATTTGACCCATAAGTGATCCTTTTTTGATGCAATCCACCACACATACTTGCCTAAGAGAGCTCTATTCCACTGCTTCACCTCTTTAATGCCAAGTCCTCCTTCATCCTTTGAATAACAACAGTTATCTCAGCTAACATTTGGGGCCTTAATATAATCTGATGATCCTCCCCACAGATAGTTTCTACACACAGCTATAATTTTATTCATAATACCATTAGGAATTAGGAAAATATGAGCCCAATAAGAATGTAGTGAAGTAAGCACAGAATTCACCAAAATCAGACGGCCAGAGTAAGAAAGCTTTCTATTTCCCCACCCTCTAATTCTAGCAACAATTTTATCAGTGAGCTTCAACCCATCATTCTTTGAGAGTTTCTTTGAAGAAATAGGGACTCCCAGGTATTTAAAAGGAAGAGTACCTCTCTGAAAACTAGAAACTTGCAGAATATTAGCAATGCATTCATTAGTCACACCATTAAAGTAAATTTCAGACTTTGATTTGTTCAAGCAAAGACCAGAGGAGACTGAAAATGTAGCAAAGCTTCTCAGAATCCACCTGAGAATGTTCATTTCCCTTACAAAACATCAACAAATCATCAGCAAATAATAAATGATTGAGTTTAATATGACAACATAAAGGATGAAACTTGAATCCATGTTGCTGAGCAATAACATGAAGAATTCTGGATAAATACTCCATACAAAGAGTAAAAAGAAGAGGAGACAAAGGACCCCCTTGTCTTAAACCCCTCTTACCTTGAAAGAACCCAAATACATTCCCATTTAAGGCCAGAGAATAGGTTGGAGAAGTTACACAAGCCATAACCAAATCAATGAATCTCCTTGGAAAGTGAAGAGCCTGAAGCATCTGAAGCAGAAAATTCCACTCCACAGAGTCATAGGCTTTCTTGAGGTCAATTTTAATAAGACATCTTCGGGATGCACATTTCCTATTATAGAGTCTCACCAAGTCTTGACAAATAAGCACATTTTCAACAATATTCCTCCCTTTCACAAACCCCCCTTGACAAGGACTGACAATATAAGGAAGAATTTTACTCAGTCTATTACAAAGAACCTTAGCCAAGCACTTATAAATCGTATTACAGCAAGCAATAAGCCTAAAATCAAGGACACTATTAGGATTTTCCTTCTTAGGAATCAAAGTAAGGATAGTAGTGTTCACCTGTTTGAGCAATTTACCTGACTGGAAGAAGTTTTGAACAGCTTTAATAACATCTCCTCCTACCATATCCCAAGCCTCCTTAAAAAAACTGACTTGTGTAACCATCAGGACCAGGTGATTTGTTAGAGGCAATATCAAACATACACCTTCTAATTTCATCAGCTGACACAGGAGACATCAAGAGGTTTACATGCTCCTCAGTAATCAAAGCCCCTTCTCTAACAGTAGGAACATGGACATCCAGGGTAGGAAGAGAAGTTCCCAGAAGGCTTTTGTAGTAGTTGAGAAAAGCATTTTCAACATCCTGAGGATTAGTTTGAACAATATCATTCATATCTTTAATGCTTATAACTCTATTATGAATTTGCCTCGCCCTAATGTGAGAGTGAAAAAACTTAGTGTTTTCATCACCATCTTTAAGCCAACTAACCTTTGCCTTTTGGCAGAGGAAGCTAAACTGAACCTTACATTGGAGTCTATAAGTTTCAGCAGCTTCACTTTTTGCCTTCAACAGATTTTGATCATGAGGATTATTATGAACCAACTTCTGAATGTCTTCTAGTAAAGCTTTAGCTATTCCAGTTGATTTTTCCACATCAGAGAATTCCTTCTTGTTAAGGGCTTTCAAAGGATGTTTGAGACACTTCAACTTGGACACCAACTTAAACATATCATTACCATGAATAGTCTGGCACCAACTACTCTGAACAGTCCTCTTAAACTCAGGAGAAAGGCTCCACATGTTATAATATCTGAAATGAGTTTTCTTCAAAATTCTCTCATATCTCCTATAGCAAACCATATGAGTATGATCAAACAGACCCTCAGGCAAAAAATTTGCATAAGACTCAGGATATAAATTCAACCAAGCATTGTTAACCAAAAATCTATCAATTCTAGAGAAAGATCTAGAACTAGGATCTTGCTTATTGTTCCAAGTATAGAAAGCTCCATGACCTTTAATATCCACCAAGTCACAATGCTGCACACATTCTCTAAAATCAACAATGTCTCCCCACTGAACCTCACTGCCAATTCTCTCATTAAAGTTCAGCACACTGTTAAAATCTCCACAAATACCCCAAGGACCCATTTGATTATCATGAATATGTTTAAGATCAGCCCATAACTCCTTCCTTGCAGTGTCATCATTGAAACCATAGACAACAGAAAATAAGAATTTATCTCCAGTCACAATTTCAATTATCTCAGCAGTAATATCCTGAGCAGAAACATGAATAACATTGACCAAAAATTGTTGAGCACTCCAGATTAACCAAACTCTTCCCCCATGATGATAATTATTATTATTGATACCCTTCCACTGACCTCCTAAATTATTCAGAACTTTATCAAACTCCTGTGTTTTTATTTTAGTTTCCACGAGCCCATACAAGCCAATATTATTTTGATAAAGGAATTGCTTAACATCTAGCTGCTTGTGAACTCCATTTATTCCCCTAACATTCCAACACCCAATATTATCCATGACTAATGTCAGGTGGTACTTCCAGTCTCCCTTCCACTTGATTAGATGGCTTAGAGTTAAGCACAGCAACATATGATCTGCCTAGAGTCAGCCCAGCTCCCTCATTAAACTCTTGCCTAGATATTCTCTGAATACTCAAAAGAGGTGTATTCACCCGCTGTACAGGAGGAGTTCTGTTTACAGCAGGAGAGGGGGGATGGTAAAACCACATTAGATATGGCAGGTGCAGGCTTCAGAATAGGCTTCCATAGCTGAATAGGCGTGGGAGGATTCCTAACCACTGGCTTCTTCTTACATACAACCTTTGTGTGCCCAAGTCCCTTGCACTCCTCACAAATGATCGGCTTCCATTCATACTCAACTAGTATAATAATCTCTATTCCTTTCTCATCTTTAAACACAAGGCTCTATGGAAACTCTTGCCCTATTTCAACTTCCACCAAAAGACGAGCATACCCAATTCTATTTCTCTCCTCAGTGTTGACATCACATTTCTGAAATTTGCCAATCAATCCAGCAAGTTTCCCCAAACATGAATTACCACTTAAATGAATTACCCCATTTCTGAAATTTGCCAATCAATCCATGTAGGGACCAATTTCACATTTTCTTTCTGCAGACTACTATTCTCAGTCCAAGATTTGACAACCATAGGTTTATTGTCAAAACATTGGGAATCCTTGTTGAAGAACTAGATTCTTACTCTCCATTGATGTGAATCTAACTAGGAAAACTTCATTAGGGAGAAAAGAGATCTTATCATATTTGTAGACACCCCAAATTCGATTAACAAAGCCCTTAAGTAAATCCCATGGAGGATTTGCACCCAGAACATAGCAGGTTACAGCAGAATCCCAGTATTTAATCTCTTGTGCTATATCCTCTACCGTAATTTGCAATATTTCCTTAACACCGTCAGGTGGATTTGAAATAGAAGAAGAAATAGAATTGCGTTTACCTCTTACTTCAGTCCATTCCCCTCCTCCATCTTCTTCAACCTCTTGGTTTCCTTCCACAATTTCCTCTAAATTCAGCATGGGAATACCAACAATATCATTAATTCCTCTGGTCTTCTTGGCCATTCCAGAATGCGGACCTTTGGACGACGATGCTACGGATGTCATGTCTAAGTGTAAATCAGAAAGATTATTAAATGAAAGTCGAACTCTAGCTTTACTTTTAATATTTTTTTGATCTGGTTTGCCTTACCAATTGCAATTAGAACCCTAGAAAACCAAGAGAGAAGGCTAAGTTTTCTCTCTCTAAAAATCCCATTTTGTTTTTTTTAATAATAATAATTATTATTATTATTATTGTTATTATTATTTTTTTTATTATGAGATGCGCGCAGCTTTCATTAAAATAAAATGAAAAGTTTACATGAAGTTGGTGGCGAGCCGAGAGACAATTTGGGCCCCCACCCCCTTAGCTATAGCAAAACTAAGTCTAGCAAAAATATAAGCGGCCACCTGAGCCCCAGCATCCTGAGATACCGAAAATTTCTGGATCCGCTTAAGCAAGTCAACAGCATCCGAACCCAGCTCCCCAAGCGAAGAGAAAGAGAAGGGCAGGAAACCATAGCCAGCAGTCGCGCAAAAATCCCCATACATAGCACATTTGCGCTGAGCAGCATCGGCGACAACCCGTCCCGGCACAAAATCGGACATCCCAGTCTGAGTCAAGGGGAAGACCCTGTCAAATCAACACACACATCACGCCCTCTGTCCCAAGAATATAGAAGCAAATCCGCATGACGAAGAGATCTGTCGTGCCCGTCAACCAAACCGATATAAACCTCCTTACCCGCAGAAATACCAGACCTATAGAAGATGTCAAATAAGGTGTCACGAACGAGGTTATGCCGATGCTAAACCCCCACAGTACCAGTACAAGAAACAGCGTGGTCCTCATACACATCAACAGCAAAAACCCGAGAGCAAGCCGGACAAGGCCTAGATACCGCGAATAACGAAACACCCAGTCAATACCCCAACACACAACGGTAAGTCCTTCTGTTCATAGTCTGACCCAACCCAGAGATAGGAACCGCACGCAACCAAACAAAGGAGTGGGCACCCTGCTGAGACTTCCACAACGTAAGCTAACGCGGTGTCAAAGAGAAAACAGATTCTGAAGAAGCAGCAACCGTCGCGAAATATATATCTGCCAATTTCTTCATAACTTTAGGGGCAGCGATTTCACTCGGATCACGTAAAAAATCAGAACCTGTAGTTTCCGAAAACACCTGCAAGGCATCGTCAAAAGTAGGACCAGCACATACAATACCAGAAGGCCGCAGGAGCGTAGCCTGCAAAACTGCAGACTGCAAACGGGAAGCCAGAAAAGCATAGTGTAAAACATCCCCTGCAGCATAAACACCGAGTCCACCCAAATGAAAAGGGAAAGTGGCAAGGCGCCACTGCCAACCCCAAAACCTGGCCCAGACGCGGTGAGAATACGTTCCAAGCTAGAACGAAGCGCTGCATCAAAGCTAAGATGGACAGACCCAAAGACCCCGTGGGGGGCAAGTACGAAGAGAAAAATAGAGCTTAGAAATACTAGTACAAGCCCGAAGCAGAAGCAACTCGCATTGCGGGTCCTCAATCCTCACGACTAAGTCCATAAGCTCAATGGTCTTAGTCACTCTCCTCGCCACAAGCTCACTGCCAAAAATAGGACAAGTACTGACAGGTCCACCCAAAACAGAGACACCACGCAAGGGCCGAGCAATAGTAGGGGGGAAAACACCGGGTAGCCGACTCCGAGGATCCTCAATAGGCCAAAAGACCTCAGTCTTAGCCACATTAAGATGGAGACCAAAACGAGGCTCATCTGCCATAATCAAATCCAAAACTCTCCCCACCTCTAAAGTGTCCCCAACAATGGTGCCATCATCCAAATACCATGGCTGCAAAGTAAGATCAAAGGAATCCCGGATGTTGCACACTAGGGGTGCAAAACCAAAGCGAAAAGCAAAGGGCCTAAAGGATCACCCTACTGGACACCCTGACAAGACCACAAACAATGCTCCCCATAATAAAGACGGGTAGGGTTAGAGTAACAAAATTCCACCCAACGGGAAAGAACCGGACAACGACGGCGGACTTCCTATAGCATAGTCACACGATCAACAAGGTTGAAAGCGTTTTGGAAATCAACTAGCAACATAGACAATTCCACATCACCACAACGGGCCTCAATGAGGCGATACAAGGCATGCAAGATAGCCTCTCCTCCACCGGACACCCCAACCCCAAACTGAACGCCAGCAAAATAAGCAGAAAAAGAAGGACCAACCAAACAAGTACCAACCTTAGAGACAAGACGTCTCCAGACAGTGCCAACAGCGATAGGACGAACACCCCCGCCCGGTTTAACAAGCGGCGTAAGCGGAACGCTGACAATGTACTCACCAAGGGCTACAGGGCACCGGCCCTCCAAAAAAAGGTTAACCACCCTAGTAACAGAAGCGATCAAATCATCAGAGACAACCACGACAGCACCACTCAAACAGTCCATAAGGTGTTGGGCACGAAACCCATCCCTCCCGCACGAAGTGCCACGCGAGAAACCACGAATCATATCCAAAATCACTGCCGAAGAGGCAACTAGAAAATGATGATCCACAGGCAAAGGAGGCAATGAAGGAGATAGGGCGACATGGTGCTTCTCTCGCAAAGCACTAAGAGTGGCATCAGTGTAGGGGGCGACGCCAGAGGAAGAAAGCACCCTAAAAGCAGCAGTATAATGACCATCACAAATCTTTCGCCGACACTGGCGGAGGTTAAGCTCACTCAAATCTAGGTCCTCCTCCACATGAAACGAAGGAGGAACCTCAGCCAAACACTCCTGCAAAAGCTGCAAACCCCCTCCAGGTACCCCCCCAGCAAAGAATAGCCCTGGTAATACTCTCCTCCTGACGCTGTCGCCTAATTAACAGCAGTCCTACACTCAAGATTACTCCTATGAACGAAGGTCTTAAGCAAACAAAGAGGCAACACAAGCAAACAAACCCAGCATGAGAGGTCACCAGGAGAGTCGGCCACATCATCCAAGACCCCCTTCAAAACCCGAGCAAACCCAAGACGACACTTAGGAGGAATAGATTTCACGGTGCGAAGGCCCAAAGAAAATAAACGATCAAACGAAGATACACTGAACAAACTTCACCCCACCATCAGATGAAAGGACCGAGTGAGACGGAGCCGGAGGTCTAGGGATACCGTGAATAATAAACAAAAGCATTTTCAGGACCGACGTTGTCTTGGTGGTGCTATGGGTCTGTCATACGAATTTCGCAGCGGAATAAAGTAACAAAGATATGTGATTAACGAACTAGACCTATAGTTCGATAATCGTGTGTCAAACCAAGACCCATTGATTTGATACTCGAAGAACTACGCAAGAAAACGCGATCTTACGAAGCCAAAAGAATTGCACGCAACAACTCAAGAAAGTTTCAGACACAGTGAGTTTTGTTTTCAACTTTGAATGCCCCCAAAACTAACAATACCAAAGACTATAAATAGCCTACAAAGACCACCGTTTTAGACAACACTAAAAGACTCCTAATGATAGACTTAATAGCCAATTAAAGCCATTAACTAGGCAAATTAAGGACCCTAAATGCAGAATTAAAAATACAAATGAATGGAAATAAACACCCAATTAAATAATGCATTAACACCCCTTTATTGACTTAAAAGAAAGAGCAACTTGAAAGTCTTGGAATAACTAGCCCATTAGACGGATCCAATGCATGATAATAAGCAAACGAAACGAGCCTTCGAGCTAAAAGAATAGTCGACCTCTACAGCCAAAACCAGATTGTTATCCAACGTCCCTTGCGTAGTTATACTCGTCTCACAACTCGTATCAGTCTGACGCATCAAGCTCTTACTGATAGTTTGACTGTTTTCTCTAATGCCGATATTACTTTGAAGCGGATGAGGCTTTGGTTGTGTGGGGAGTGTTTTAAAACCCATACCTTTCGCTCTAGGTGTCGGCATGGTCGGGGTGATATAGTTACGCCTCCGGATTGTGGTGATGGCATCGTATTATTATTTTCTTTTTCTTTATTATTATTATTATTATTATTATTATTATTATTATTATTATTATTATTTTGTTGTTAATCACAATTACTTATGGTATATTTATTTTTAACTAGTATATGGGCTTGATTTTAGGCAATAGACTTGGTAAGTTAGGCAAACTTTGTTACTAAAGGCTTTGCTAGTTAAGCTTTAGTTTACTGTATGGGCAAAAACATATACTCCCTCCTATTCATAATAACTTTCCTCATTCAAGAATGAACCAAAAATTAAGGGTGAATAATTAAATAAGGTAAAATATTGTGGTAGTGTGGGGTGATTGGAGAGAGAGAATGTATTGTGGGGTATTATTGTGGGGTGAAATGATTAAAATAATTATTGTTGTGGAGTAATGTGATCAAAATAAGATAAAATATGGGTATTGTGAGGTATTGTTGTGGGGTGATGTGATTAAAATAAGTATAAAAGTTTACCAAAAAAAGAAAGGGGGAAGGTATTGTGAATAGATGAAAATGGAAAGGGGGAATGTTATTATGAATATGAGGGAGTAATATACACAAAATTTTCATATTCATAATGTTTTGGTTTGGGTCATATAATATCCGAATAAACAATAATTATTGTGTGAAACAATTTCACGCCTTGATACGGTCTCATTACGGAAAAAGATAAATCATCTATTAGCATTAGATGAATACTTTTTTTTGTAATAAAAATTGACCGTCTCATAATATGAGACCTTCTTATTCTATAATGGGTTGTATAATTTTTTTTTACCCAAATTATGTGAAATTGAAAAAATATTATGATAAATACAAAGTTATTTATTTCATAATATACATAAATAATTATTTAAGTTCATTAAGTTTAATTCAGCCCATTTTAGCTCTCTTAATTTTAGTTCAGCCCCAATAAGTTCTGTTCAGCTTCATTCAGCTAATTTCAGCTAATTTCAGTTCAGTTCAGCTTGTATCAGCTTACTTCAGTTCAGTTCAGCTCCAATAAGCTCAGTTCAGTTCAGTTCAGTTCAGCTCCAATCAGCCGAAAAGAACAGGGCCTAACTCTCTTGAGTTACTCCCCGTCTCCTTTATGTGTTTTCCTTTGCTTTTAGAACAAGGATGAAGGAAATAGTATGTGGTATTTGTGGTTCTATTTAGTGGATGATAAATGAAAAATAGTCTTATTGGGTGATCAAAATAACCTGAAAACCTTCATAATATAAAAAAGACAAATAAATAAATAAGATACCTAAAATAGAAATGGTAGTCAAATGACGGGGACGGGGATATTTCAACGGTGTTCGTTTGGATTTGGGAATTTATGTCCTGTCTATCTCCAGCAACTTCCCAACCATGCATGGAACGTAAAGCTTACCCACTACATAAGTTGCTTCTTTAATTTAGATTTGTTCATGAGAAATTAATTAAAGGGTCCCATAATTAAAACATTTCGATGTCAATCAACCATTAAACGAAATTAAAGGTCAGTTTTTCATCAGGTGATCCAATTTAATTGTTATGTGCTTTTATGGGAAGTATAGTGTTTTTCTATAAAAGGATGGGCTTTACATGAACAAAAATAATTCCTAATACACCTTAACTAGCCAAATATCACGGTACTTTAATTTTATTCTCTGAAAAATATGATGTTCTTTATTGAAATTAGCTTCATATTTCTAATTTCTCTTGTTTTTTTGTACTATTACTTCCATGAAAAAAATGGTACCCCTACCAATTGGCCAATAGTCGGAATGCTTCCGGCACTCTCCTTGAACCTTCATAATATCAACGATTATGTCACCGAAATTGTTGAAAAAACCCAATTGAATTTTGTGTTCGAAGGTCCATGGTTAGCTAACATGCACATACTAGCCACAGTCGACCCGGCTAACGTACACCATATTATGAGCAAGAACTTTGGAAATTATCCAAAGGGTTCCAAGTTCAATGAGATATTTGATGCCTTAGGAGATGGAATTTTCAATTCAGATTCTCCAATGTGGGAATATCATAGAAACATGGCTCAATCTTTTCTTACTCACTCCAATTTCCATGAAAATTTAGTCAAGAAAGTTGAAGAGAAAATTGAGAGTGGACTTAAACCCATACTTAATCATGTCTCTAGCAAAGGTATTGAGATTGACCTTCAAGATTTATTTGGAAGGTTCACATATGACATCATTTGTACCATCCTAATGGATTTCGATCCGAGCTCATTATCGATTGAGTTGCCTAGTGTTCCGCCCGCCAAGGCTTTGGATGATCTCGAAGAAGTCATCTTGTATCGACATGTTGTACCGTCATTTATGTGGAAATCCCTAAGATGGTTGAATATAGGTCAAGAGAGGAAGCATAAACAAGCTTGGAAAATCCTTGATGATTTCATATATAGTCGCATAGCAATGAAGAGATCACAAAACATGAGCAATCAGAGTTCAAAAAACAATGAGATGGGTATCGATCTTTTGACATTATACATGGAAGAAAATGAGAAAAATTATGGAACTCCCAACAAAAAGAGAAATGATACAAAATTCCTAAGGGATACAATTCTTAACTTCTTAATAGCAGGACGAGATACCACCAGTACAGCATTATCTTGGTTCTTTTACCTTCTCTCGAAGAACCCCCAAGTGGAAACAAAACTTCGAGAAGAGCTCGAAAAGGTAATGAATCAAACTCGGAATTTCTCAAACATTTCGAGAGAGTTATGCACCAAATTAGTTTATCTCCATGCATCATTATGTGAAACCTTGAGATTGTATCCTCCCGTGGTATTTGAGGCCAAGAGTCCGGCTAAGCCGGATATACTCCCAAGTGGACACACATTGAACCCAAATATGCAAATTATCTTCAGTTTGTACGCTATGGGTCGGATGAAATCAATATGGGGAGACGACTGTTGCGAGTTCAAACCTGAAAGATGGATTTCAGAGAATGGGAAGATTAGGCATGAGCCATCTTACAAGTTCTTATCATTCAATGCCGGTCCAAGGACTTGTGTAGGAAAAGATATGGCATTTACACAAATGAAGATTGTGGCAGCAACTATATTAAGGAATTACCGTATTGAGGCTTTGGAGGGATATGAAGTTATTCCCGATATGTCCATAATTCTTCATATGAAGTACGGGTTTAAGGTCAAGGTAAATCGTTTTCAGTAAATGGCGAAAACATGGGTAAGACATGCAGAGAGCCCTACTGTAAGGCTCGGTGATTCCGAGTAAAATATCAAAAAGTCCGTGTTGATCATAAGACGGGTTTCTTGTTGGTAAATACTAAAAATAGTATGTGTTCAATAAGCTGTTCAAATATAGTCAAAAACGATATACATTTCATAAATGTTCTCTGTCTATAATGTACAAGAGTGTATGGTGGTATTACTTGTTGGTTTGTTTGTTGTGTATATGATTAGTGATTAGTGATTAGTGATTAGTGATAACTGATAAGATGTCATCATCTTATTAAGAAATATCCGATTACTGATTCCTGAGTTGAGGATATGGTCTACATAAATGTATGGTATTAGACATTAGTGTAAAGGTTTGAATGTTTATTATTTTCATTCATAATTGACAATGAATAGAAGGCTAGTATTTATAGTAGTTACAATTAGAAACCCTAACACAATATTTACCTAATACAAACTATGGTAATATACTATAATACGGAGATATGGAAATATTAACAAGTTTACATAATAAGAAATATAGAACGATAAATATATGGAAGATTACGTAAGATTACGTAATATTCCTAACACGCTCCCGCAAGACGGACGATCCGAAGGCGAGACCGATCTTGGAAAGTAACGAGCTAAACCGCGGTCGATGAAGGGGTTTGGTGAGTACATCTGCAAGTTGATCATCACCAGAAATATGTTGAACACGAAGAAGACCAGTTTGAACTTGTTCGCGAACAAAGTGAAATGCTAAAGCCAGATGTTTCATACGAGAATGAAAGACAGGATTAGCAGAATAGTGAGTAGCACTGAGGTTGTCACAATAGATAACCGGTGTAGAAGTAGCTGGAACACGAAGCTCAGTTAGCAAAGAGCGAAGCCAAGTCAGTTCGGCCGAGGTGGTGGCAACAGCGCGGAATTCAGCTTCGGTTGAAGAACGGGCTAAGGCACGTTGTCGTTTGGATGCCCACGAGAGAGCATTTCGACCCATGTAGGTAACATAACCAGTGGTAGATAAATACGAGTCACGATCACCCGCCCAATCAGCATCACAGTAGGCATGAAGTTGAGTAGGAGAGGACCGAAATAGTTGAATGCCAACATTGATGGTGCCATTCAAGTAGCGAAGAAGACGTTTGAGTGCAATCCAATGTAGTTCAGTGGGACGATGCATGAATTGAGCCAATTTGTTGACGGTGTAAGCAATGTTAGGACGAGTAAATGACAAATATTGAAGACTACCCAGTAAGGAGCGATAGTCGGTGATATTAGATATTGTAGAACTCCCATCATTGTGGAGGGGAGGGTTAACCGCTACTGGTGTGGTAGCAGGTTTAGACTCGATCATTTTGTGAGTGTGCAATAAGTCATGGATGTATTTAGATTGTGTCAACAAGAGACCATGGGGGTTGGGGGTGACTTCGACGCTAAGGAAGTAGGAGAGTGTGCCCAAATCCTTGAGTGATAACCGTGTGGCTAGAGACTCAATGAAGGCTGACACGATTTGAGTATTGGAGCCGGTGACAATAATTTCATCAACATAGACTAATAAATAAATGGTGTGAGACGATGTTGTGCATAAAAATAAAGACGGGTCGGCAAGTGAGGCCGTGAAGCCAGTGGCAAGAAGGTGAAGCTTCAGTGTTGTGTACCAAGCACGCGGTGCTTGTTTAAGACCGTATATAGCTTTGGTGAGCTTACATACATAGGTGGGATGTTCGGGTCAGTGAACCCCGGTGGTTGTGACATGTAGACCGTGTCGGTGAGGGCACCTTGTAAGAAGGCATTGTTGATATCAAGTTGGCGAAGACACCAACCATTAATTAGAGCAAGGGAAAGAATGGTACGCACCGTGGCGGGTTTTACAACCGGACTAAAGGTGTCCGAGTAATCAATTCCGGGTCGTTGCAGGAAGCCTTTGGCAACCAACCGAGCTTTGTATTTGTCAATCGAGTTATCAGGCTTGTATTTGATACGATAAATCCACTTACATCCAATGACATTGAGGGATGGGTTTGGTGGGACGAGGGTCCATGTTGCATTGTTTTGAAGAGCATTGTATTCGGCAATCATGGCGTTACGCCATTGCGGGTCAACTAAGGCTTGCTTAGTGGTATGGGGTAACCGGGAGGGGGGTAGTATAGTGGCGATTTTGGCATATTTGGGGTTGGGGCAGCGGATGTTGTGAGTGAGGCGCGTGATAGCACCAGGACGAGGAGGTGGGGGAGGTGGTGGTGGAGGTGGGGGTGAAGGAATGACCGTGTTAGGGGCAGGGGCAGAGGAGGGTTGTGGGGAAGCAGGAGAAACAGGGGAACGGGGCGAAACAGGGGAGGTGGTGGGAGGGAGCTGGGTGGGCTGATTGTAGGGTGTGGAGGGTGGGGACTGGGTTGGAGGGGTCACGGGTGTGGTCTGGGTTGATGGTGGGTGAGATGCAGCGGAGGGTGGTGGCAGCGGGGTATGAAACCAGTGGGAGGAGGTTGGTTGAGAGGAGGTGTCGACGGGGTTGGCTGGCGAGACAGGGTCGGGGTAGGGGAATCGGTTTTCGATGAATTTGACATGGCGAGACACATAAACCTTGTGAGTGATGGGGTCAAGACAATAAAACGCACTTTGCGTGGGTGAATACAAGGCTAGTATTTATAGTAGTTACAATTAGAAACCCTAACAATATATTTACCTAATACAAATTATGGTAATATACTATAATACGGAGATATGGAAATATTAACAAGTTTACATAATAAGAAATATAGAACGATAAATATATGGAAGATTACGTAAGATTACGTAATATTCCTAACAATTAGTACTTGTTTGCCTCAAGTATTGTCAAGAGCTGGTGTCTACTTTCTTGTGTTATACGCATATACTTAAATTCTCGTTTAAGACGGGCACTATCCGTCGTAATTTTAAGACGGGTTAAATACATACCAAATTACTATTAATTAAGGTACTCCGGTTTATATTTTAGGTAAACATAATAACGTCTTGCTAGAAGCCGCTTACGATCCAAGTACTAAATTGTTTGATGACTCGTGTAAAATTAAACGGACCCATTGGGTCACACAAGATGAATACGGAGTTTCATATTTACCGTCGGACTAAAATATGGAAATAAGGTTCTAATAAGATTAGAGCTAGCTGCGATTTAGGTAAATGTTTGATTAGGAAATTGAGTCTTTACCTCCCTATATATATATACGGATATGGGAGTCAGTTTCCTCCATGTATACTACGATTGGGGTGCTCTTATTTATTTGTAGCAGTTGGGTTATTCAGATTTGGTTCTTATTTCTTATATTGCTGAATTTTATTGCTCACGGTTTAATTCGGTTGCGAGGTAATTCGATGACTCTTTTATTTAATGTTTGAGTCTGATTTCTAGCACGCATATGGTCTTGAAGATTTGGTATTAAAATTGTTATAAGTACTTACAAAGTTGCAAATCCCTTGAGTGATATCAGAAGTTGCAAATCCCTTGAATGATATCAGAAGTTGCAAATCCCTTGAGTGATATCAGAGCGGATATGTGATGTTAAAATCGAATTGAAGCTGTAAATGGTTCACGATTCGTTTTAATTTAGCAAAAAAGTTTTACTCGAATGTACCAAATAATTTGGTTTACCCCGTGATTTCTTAATCCCTGCTACATTCCATTGTGTTTGCTTTCATGGATATTACACGTTTGTTGCTGCGTATGCTGATTAATGCGAGTATATGTATGCATAGCTGGGATATTACATGTTTTATTCGAATGTACCAAATAATTTATGCATATTTCTATGCACAAATTTGTAATCGTTCAATATAAACATAATGCAATCTGGACCCTTCAAAACAACTTACCTCTCTATTTTTTTGAGGAAATGGAGAGGATCTCTCTCCGTTTTATATACAGTCAATTGCATTGAGAGCGTCAAATATATTATATCTTATGAGAATGGTTAGTGTTTTGATTATAATAATCTTACAATAATAAAAAAGTTCTTGTTGAGACTCTATTGAATCGCCACGTGTCATGCTCTAACTCTTTGTCACCTCATAGCTACCAATAAACATCTCTTATCAATTACCCACACCCATTAAAAAAAGTCATGCTGACGGTTCAAGTCCCCCTTCTTCCGATCATCCCTACCTCTCTAGCTTCTTTGAAAAAACGATCATTTCAAATTAAATGTATGAATTGATCACCCATTAGGCAATTAGGCCATTATTAATATTGATACATCTCAACTTGAAACTCATGAGATATATTACATCATAAATTGGGGAATAGTTCTATCGACAATTTCTATCCATGATGTATCTATTCATTTTCTCAATTAAAATTGCAATTTTTCCCGAACTTTACAATCATTTTCGCAAAAGTTTTGCCATGGAGAGTTTAAGTAATTGTCGCACCTGGTTAATGGTATTGTATAATATGGTTTTTCATTTTATGAATTGCTTATTTCCTGCTCATGGTTCAGGTTCTATCTTTTCCCTTGCATGTACATATCATCTTATGGTTGTTGAAATTATTAGGAGAATAGGAGGCAAGCAAAAAGCTAAATGGTCTATATATGATCTATGTTTTAGTGTAATCACCTATTTACTTGTTGTGGTAAGACAATCAACTTTTCCTATATTATTCGAGATTGTTTTTTAGCCTTAATCTTTCTGCTCCAGTTATTATAAATAATAATTATGGTTTTTATTCTTGGATTGTAAGATTACGTAACACAACGAACATGTTTTCTAAGACTTGAAGTAGAGAATTTCATTGATCAAAGTCTTCTTTAAGCCTTGCTAATTCAAAGCTAATAGTTGTCTACTGCCTATTGTTCTTACATACTACTAAACCTCGGTGACCTCAACTTGAGCTTTTTCCTTTGTTTTTTCCCTTACGCCAAATACGCGCCAAGTTGCTTTTAGGTTGAGCCGGCAAACAATGACACGACCCGAAAACCCGACACAAAATTAATGGGTTTGGGTTGAGGTTCAATGACCCATTTATGTAAGTGAATCGACACAAACACGACACAAGATTTAAATGGGTCGGGTTTGGGTTGAACTCTCGAAACACGACACAAGATTTAAAGAGGAAGGTTATTGATAATAGGAGGGAGTATATACTATATAGTTACCCTTTTCTATTGACATGACACAAATACGACACGAACAAGATACGGAATTAACGGGTGAACCGTGAGACTTGATGACCCATTTATATAAGTGAGTCGACATGAAATTTAATTGGGCTTAGTTTGGGTTGAGGGTTCATGATAAATTTAACATATGACACGAACACAAACCCGACCAGTTTTCCAGGTCTCAGGCATCTATGATAAACTTTAAAAGCATAGGATTTTAAATTTTTTCAGTTTAAAGATCAATTTTAATTTAGATGTGTTTGTTGACATTCTCATCACAAAATCTTTACCTGGAGAACTTCTTCGGTCCTTTGTCATTGCATTTGTAGTGGATTACTGTCTCTACAAAAACACTCACTTTGTAAGATATGCCTTTCATCTCCGATGTGTAGTATTATTATGTATATTTAAACGGTGGATCCCAAATTTTGTAGCATTTCTTCCATCAGATATTGTCTCATTGCTTACTACCTATTAACTTTAACTTTGATTATTTATGATTGCCCTCTATATATTTATTCACAAATTCTCATTTGACATTTGTGACGGGCACTTTTTGTCACAAGCTTGTGACGGAGCAAATGTGACCATTTTTATGAAAAATGTAACCATTATATGACTGGTAATATTTTATGGATGATTACTTTTTATCATAAAATGGTCACATTTAGTCCGTCACAAGCTTGTGACCGTCACAAGAGAGACCAACTGTTAAAATATTGTGTAGTCCTTAATTTTCTTTATCACTAGCAATATTTTTTATGTTATTGTATAGATATGGAATGAAAATTGTAGGAGTAAAATCAGTGATAAAAATATTAAGATAACGGGAAGCAACATGAATGAATATATATAAAGGTGACAAAAGCAGCATAGACAGCACAAAAAAATGCGACAAGGACGACCAAAAAAACAAAAGCAAATACAGCTACTACAGAGTAGAAGAAAGGGATTTTTTTCTTACCGTACTATTTTAAACTCTCGAACAACAATTACGAAATGTTGGTGGTAAAGGGTAAAAATGAACTTATAACTTCTTAAAAACAAGTGTAAAATTAACCTTAGGTCTCTAAAACATTCCTACAGCACAAAACTCGGGAATAAAATGTGTCTTTCTAACCTAAGAAAATCGGGCAAAACAAGCCACACAAATGAAGGTAAATAGACAGGATCATTTGTTTCATTTTTGTGTCTTATTCTGTGCCCCGCTCCATACAGATTCTGAAACATCAACCAATTAATATAAACATATTAATTTAATCACCGGTAAATAGGTAATCACGTAATTCAAACAACGGTAATCGAAAAAAATTCTGTAAATTTCACGGGTAATAGAACTAGTTGATATTATTATTAAGGAATCAGTGTTAATTGTTAACATGTTGAATCTAATTTAATTTGAGTTGAGCCCTAATTCGATTCACAAATTCTCATTTGTGACGGACACTATCCGTCACAAGCTTAAGACGGATACCATATTCTCTCACAAAATACCCATCAAGGGCTATTGAATTCGATTAGTGAACTAATTTGATTAGTCTGATTGAACCTAATATATATTTGATATATACTCCTTTTGTCCCAATCAATTGTTGTTCTTTTATTTTGGCACAAAGACAAGGAAAGAGTAGAACACCATTTATGATTATACTTAGTGAATCATAAGTGGACAATAGTCTCATTGTTGATCAAATTACTCATTGAAAATCTTCATAATATAGAAAGAACAACAATTGACTGAGACACCCAAAAAATTGACCAGGACAGAGGGAGTATTATTAACATTAAATTTATATTTATTTGTGACTAATTTTATATGATTAAGTTAGATAACACGAGTTATCAAAATTATTTCGTCAATATTGTTCATAATTCAGAATATCGGCTTTTGACAAAAAAAAAAACTAAAGTAGTGTTTTTCGCATGTAAACGACATTCTAAACAGGGCTGCTAAAGTAGGGTCTGAGTTTTAAGGCCAAATTCGAATGGTTCAGTTGAGTTTTGAGCTGTTTTTGGTTTTAAATTTGAAAATTATAATGTTTTTTAAATCTATCTTGAGATTATGTTAGTGATATGCCTTTGTTTTAATTTGAGACATGCTAGTGTTGATTCCTTTATGTATAAGATGCATATAATATCTATATGATCATTAGTATGCTTTAATGATAGGTATATATGTTTAAATCCCTTAATCTGAAAATTAAGTGAATGCTTTTTCAATGTAATGACTGTAATAAACTTATATCACCATGTAATGGGTCTGCCAAAGTAGAGGATTTTGGTTATGTAAGTTGAGCAGGTGGATAACAGTTATTCACATGTAAGGTGGTTGTCTTAACATAGTTTTTCAAAACAACTTTGAACTTTGAGGCATATGATGATTATTTAACAAAAAGAGAGTTGCATATGAGATATAATTAACAGAGATGTTTACCTTAATCCTTATCATTTGAGCGATAAACCAAAACTCACTTAAATTATAGATATTTGGGGTCTTTGAATATTGTATACGTATGAGTGAAACTTGTACAATTTTTTAGTCTTAAAATTGTTTAAGATTTCTTTGTTGCGTATTTATAACATGTCACTTATACTTGCATACTTATCATGTTGTAGATAATGGCTCATACCACCAATTCATTTTCTCTTCGTTCCCTCCTTGAGAAGGAAAAGTTGAATGGTTCAAACTTCTTGGAATGGTATCGTAACTTGAGAATTTTTCTCAAGCAGGAGAAAAGGGTATATGTCATTGAGAAGGCATTACCTAAGAAACCAGATACTAATGCCCCTTCCTTTGTTAAGAACGCGTGGAAAGAGCATTCTGATGCTAATACTGATGTATGTTGTCTTATTCTTGCCATCATGAACTCTGAGCTTCAGAAGCAATTTGAGAACATGGAGTCGGCTTATGAAACTGTTGAAAACTTGAAAGGTATGTTTCAAGAACAAGCTAAAACTTGAAAGACTTGATGCTGGAATAAGCCAATAGTTGGCTACTGATATTGTGTTTCAGTCCTTGAATCCAGGTTTTAATGATTTTATTTTAAATTATAATAAGCATAACTTAGACAAATCTCTAAGAGAATTGCATAGGATGCTTAAGACAATTGAGCCTATCATTAAGAAGACTCTTACCCATAATGTTCTGATGATACATAAGGGGAAGGACTTTAAAAGACAAGGTTTGGATGAAGGTAAGGGTAAGAGTAAGGCAAATGTTGCCAAATTTAAACCCAATCCCAAGTCAGTAAAGGGCGAGCCCTCTGAAAATGTTTGTCATTATTGTAATGACAATGGTCATTGGAAGAGAAACTGCAAAAAGTACTTAGAAGATGTGAAGAATGGAGTTGTTGCTTCTACTTCAGGTAATCATGTAATCCTGTTATAGAAGTAAATGTTACTACTCATTGTTCTACTTCTTGGGTATTAGATACCGGCTGTGATTCTCACATTTGTTGTAATGTGCGGGAACTAAGAAGGAGTTGAACATTGACAAAAGGTGAAGTGGACCTGCGTGTTGGTAATGGAGCGAAAGTTGATGCTTTAGCTATAGGAACATTTCATTTATCATTGTCTTCTGGCTTAGTTTTAGAACGAATAATTGTTATCATGTACCTGCCATTAGCAAGAATATTATTTACGTTTCATGTTTGGACATGAATGGTTTTGATATTTGAAGAAAAGACAAATATTCTTCTATTATGTGCAATGATATTTTATATGGTAAAGCTCATATCGTTAATTGGTTGTATGTTCTAAATTTAAGTAAACACGTTTATGACATCAATAACAAAAGATTAAAAACTAATCATTTTAATCCTATTTATCTGTGAGACTGTTTTTTGGATCATATAAATGAGAAACGCCTACAAAACATCATAAAGATGGACTTTTGGATTCACTTGATTTTGGATCATTTGAAAGATGTGAGTATTGTTTATTTGTCAAAATGAGAAAAAACGTCTTTTTCTAGTTACAGTGAAAGGGCCAGTGATTTATAAGGCCTTATACATTCTGATGTTTGTGGTTCAATGAGCCATACCGCTAGAGCTGGATTCCAGTATTTCATAACATTCACTTATGAATTCAGTAGATATGATGGTTTACTTGATGAAACACAAGTTCAAATAATTTCAGAATGAGGTGCGGAGTCAACTTGGCAAGACATTTAAAATGTTACGATCAAATCATGGCACTACTACAAATTCATGCAATAACAACGCCTCATCAACAACGCATACTCACGAAAATAAAGAAAAACCGTTGTGGAATGGAGAATTATTTTTCCGCGGAATTTTATTAAACCTAATAACAACGGTATTAGTTTTTCGAACGTTGTTATTAGTTTTAACAACGGCGTGAACTAAAATAACCGTTGTAAATAAATTTACTAATAACAACAGTTTATTCTATATCCGTTGTTATTAATTTAGCGCGAAATAAGGAAAAGTAATAACAACGGGTATGAAAAGCCCGTTGTTATAATGTGTTATTAATTTGGCGCAATATTTGGCTTAAATTAATAACAACGGATATGATTTTGTTGTACGTTGTTGTTAGTTGTAACAACGGATATAACTTTGTTAACCGTTGTAAATAAGGAACCTAATAACAACGGTGACTATGAATAATAACCGTTGTCAATACTTTTAATAAAGATGAAAAAACACACAACACTAATAATACTGTACTGCAACACAAAAACACAAACACAAAGCGATTATACTGCATCACAAAACCACAAACACTAATAATTTATTGATTTCCTGATCGTCTCTTTGTCATCATCTCCGTCTGCTATTTCTTATTAATCAGGTATTCTAATAATTTTTCTTTATTGATTTCCTGAATTTCGTTTATTTGTGAATTAGTTGTCTTATACATTGCATTTTCTGAATTAGTTGGCTTATTATTGAATTAGTTTTAATTAGTTGGATTTTCTGAATTACTTGGCTTACTATATATACTACGAATGTAGATAAATGACTCGAACTTGGATGAATGCTGCGAATATGAGTGACCCAAACTATAAGGATGGTTTAGCTGAATTTTATGAAGTCGTTGCGAACAATTTGAATGGTTCTTCTAGTATTCCATGCCCTTGTGAAAGATGTGGTAATATTAGGTATATGGCTATTCCGGACGTTAAAATTCACCTAGAAAAGTATAGTTTTAGTCGATCCTATACCCGTTGGATTTTTCATGGGGAATCATTAGAGGAAGATAATAATTTTGAAGAAGATGATCTTGAGGTATACGAAAGGATAACTGATGATCCCGAGTTTGCCGAGTATGTTGAGTTGGAAGCAGACGAGTTGAATGTTGGGTCTACAGATAATGAAGAAAAAGATGATGAATCAAATGCTTTTGAAGATGAAAACATTAATTTGGATGACCTTGACAACATGTATGAGAAGTTGTGTGAGTCTGAAGCGCCTCTGTACCCTGGTTGTAAGTACACAAAGATGTCGGCTGTGGTGAAGTTGTATAATATCAAGGGGGCAAATGGGGTTAGTGACACATGTTTCACTAGTTTATTAGCCTTGATAAACGACATGCTTCCATATGGTAATGTTCTTCCCGTTAAGACATATGAGGCTAAAAAACTAATTAGAGGGGTGGGTATGAAATATGAGAAAATACATGCATGTCCAAATGATTGCGTATTGTATCGAAAATTATATCAAAACTTAACCAATTGTCCGGTTTGTTTTGAGTGGCGTTATAAGGATAAGGAAGGGATCCCGGCTAAGGTGTTATGGTATTTTCCAGTGATACCAAGATTCATAAGGATGTTTGCGAATAGCAATGATTCAAAAATGTTAACTTGGCATGAAACTGGAAGAATAAATGATGGGAAGCTAAGACACCCGGCAGATGGTATGCAATGAAAATCGTTCGACGCTAAGTATCCCGAGTTCGGCATTGAACCTAGAAACTTACGTCTAGCGCTGTCCACTGATGGAATGAACCCACATGGAAACATGAGTACCCAACATAGTACTTGGCCAGTAGTGTTGGCAATATACAACTTACCTCCATATGTGTGCATGAAAAGAAAGTACTTGATGTTGTCGTTGTTAATTTCCGGCCCTAAACAACCTGGAAATAATATAGATGTCTATTTGGAACCTCTTTTAGATGATTTGCGAATTTTGTGGGATAGTGGGATAGAAGTATTTGATGCATATAGGAATGAAACTTTCAATTTGAGAGCGATGTTATTGTGTACAATAACCGACTATCCGGCTTATGGCGACCTTTCTGGGCATACGGTGCATGGGAAAGAGGCATGTCCATTGTGTGGGGAGGATATCGAGTCTGAATACTTGAAGTGTTCTCATAAGTATGTGTATTTGGGAAATAGGAGGGGCTTGGATCCTGACCATTGTTATCGCAAGCAGCAGAAAGCATTTAATGGACGTCAAGAACATCGTCAACCTCCTAGAATTTTGAGTGGGCATGAAGTTTATCAGAAAGTAAAGCATATTGAGATAAAATATGGGAAGAAGAACGGCTCTAAATTGTCTACTCGTGGGTATAAGAAAAGATCCATATTTTTTGATAAACTTCCATATTGGCCTGACCTGGAGGTCAGGCATTGCCTCGATTTCATGCACATTGAGAAAAATGTCTGTGATAATATTATCAATACCCTCCTGAATGTTCCCGGTAAAACAAAGGATAACGCCGCAGCTAGGGAAGATATGCAAATGATGGGTATTAGGCTAGAGTTGGCACCACAGAAGAGAGGTAATGGTACATTTTTACCGCCAGCAGCTTATACCCTTTCACGGAATGAGAAAAAAGAGTTTTGTGCATGCTTGAATGGAATTAAAGTGCCACATGGTTATTCGTCCAACATCAAAAGCCTTGTGTCGATGCAAGATCTAAAACTCACCGGGTTAAAGTCACATGATTGCCACACTTTGATGCAACAATTACTATCCGTGGCTATTCGCTCCATTTTACCTGAAAAGGTACGATATGCTATTACCAGATTCTGTCTCTTCTTCCAGTCCATATGCGATAAAGTCATCGATCCCGATGATGCGGATTCATTGCAGGACCTCGTTGTCACCTCTCTTTGTCATTTTGAAATGTATTTTCCACCCTCTTTCTTCACTATCATGATTCACCTGACCACTCACTTGGTTAGGGAGATTTTGTACCTTGGGCCCGTGTACTTGAGATACCAGTATCCTTTCGAAAGATTGATGAAAGTCTACAAGGACTATACATCTAATCGGTATCGTCCAGAAGGTTGTATTGCTGAACGTGCTATATTAGACGAAGCTCTTGCATATTGTTACGCTCATCTCTCCCCTGAGGAGTTAATTGGCGTTCCAAAGAATCGTCATAGTGACTGGATGACCGGAAAAGGTATTAGGGGTCGGGTTGAAAAAATTGTGGCACGTGACATGTTACATTTAGCACATACGTATGTGCTAAACAACGAAGATGAGGTGCAACCTTATATTCAACAACACAAAGATGAGCTCAAATACGATCACCCAAACAAGAGCGAGATGTGGATTGCAAACGAGCATAAGAAGACATTTGGAGAGTGGTTTAGGAATGTTGTCTTGGAGTATAAGAATTTGTATGGTGATGACATCTCTCCTAGGTTACTACGTCTTGGGTTAGGTCCAAATGCCAGGGCCACTTTTTTCAGCGGTTTTGCTATTAATGGTTATACTTTTTACACCCGCGAGCAAGATGAGTTGAGCACAATGCAAAATAGTGGTGTGAGTTCTGAATTTGAGGCAATGCACTTTGCTACTTCAAAAGATAAAAACCCTATTTGGGGAAAATGCCTTTATTATGGTGTTATTCAAGAAATATTGGTATTAGATTACATTGATTTCACAATACCTCTGTTTCGATGTAACTGGGTTGATAACAACAACAATTGTGTTCGAAAGGATAAAATGGGATTTACGTTGGTCAATTTGGATAAGGTTGGCAATAATAAGGATGATCCTTTCATAATGGCATCCCAAGCTAAACAAGTGTTCTATGTCACCGATCCTATGGATAAGAAGTGGTCTGTTGTACTATCTATAAGGAGTAGACGGGGTGCACCCGATAATGGTGGGGATAATGATCAGGATGTCGTGTTTGAGGGAATGGATCACTCTTCCACTGTATCTTATTTCGACAATGTTGACACTGATCATGATAACATTGAAAGCATCTATATGCGTGATGATCATGGTGAAGGTATTTGGGTTAACGAAGAAACTATGTCGGGCAAGAAACGTCCCCGATCCTGAGGCGGTTAATAATGTGAGGTATTAGCTTATATATTTGTTTTTTTTTTGTTTCTATTAGTTTCTGTTATTTTTTTAAATTACTATCTTTCTGATGTGAGGTATTAGCAATTCAAGTTCAAGATGTGTAGTCATTCAGTGTATTGTCTTTAGTTTTTGTTAGCTTTGGTCATTGTTGAAGATTCCCAAATTATTTAGCTTTTGGTCATTCAGTGTATACTGCTTATGATATTGCTGTCTTTTTTGGTTTCTGCTAATTATTATTGCAGTGTATAGTGCTTATGATATTGCTGTCTCTAATTATAATTAAAAAAAAAAGGTAAGCAACAACAACGGTTGTTGTAAATATACCCGTTGTTATTGATTATCACAACGGTTATTAACCACAAACCGTTGTCATAGTGTTTACTAATTACAACGGGTAGACTACTATAACTGTAGTCATTACTCTATCACAACGGTTTGTTTATGATAACCGTTGTCAATATTTGTAGATAGAAAACACACAACACTAATAATACGACTGTACTGTAACACAAAAACTCTATCACAAAGCGATCATTTTTCTGTCATCATCTCCCTTATTATTTTTGAATTTGTGAATTTGTGAACTATTTCTTGAATTTGTGAATTTGTGAATTTGTGAATTTGTGAATTTGTGAATTTGTGAATTTGTGAATGTCATTTCCTGAATGTCGTTTATTATTTTCACCAATTCAATGTCGTTTATTAGCAAATTTGTGAATGTCATTTCCTGAATGTCATTTCCTGAATGTCATTCAATTCTAATTTTGCTTTATCGATTGAATAGCTTTGAATTGAATTAGTTTTATTACTTCTAAACTTAAGTCAAAAAACAAATTAACGTATCAACATTAATATTATTAAATAATAAGTTCAAACGGCGCCACACACAAATGGCGCCAAAACAACAACAAACAACTACAACCAAACAACAACAACCAAACAACCAAACAACTACAACCAAACAACAACAACAAACTAAATTGAGTCCGGGTAAATCTCCCGGATAGCTGCCACCGCTAGAGCATATGCATCAATCGGGTCAGCCTCGGCCAGAGCCAACCCTTCCCACTGCTCTACCTGGGTCACTTCAACGAGGTCGACCCCATTTGGCCAACGGTAACGGTCATGTTCGTAAGCCACCCATAGATATGGCCCAGGCTGGTGGTCCGTGCTCTCAATAAAATCTTTTCGCCCATGCCCGGCCTTGTCAAACATTCTTGCCAGTTTGAATGCGGACGCACGATGAGCATCCGACATCCCAAACTCGAAAACGAGTTCCCCTGTAAAGTACCTGCGATGATAATTTGGCCACATCTTCCTGATTAAGTAGCCAATCGAATAAGCGTATCACAGAATTTTTTGTAGCTTTTACACACAACGTAGCCACCCTCAATATGAGAAGGCATTTGTTTCATGATGCAAGCATATGGTTTAGTAAAAGTTCCAGACATTTTGTATGGTTGCTGTTAGTATTGAGGCTGGGAAATTTTGTATGGTTTAGCAAATATGTTATTGATTCGAGTTGGGAATTTTGTAAGTGGTTGATAACCTGCTTGTATTGAGGCTGTATTTATAGAGAGTTATTTATTGGAGTTATTTATTCACATGCATGCATTGGTTCACATGAAGGCATTGATTCACATGCATTTACAAATCCCAAAACGACTATACATTCACATGCATGCAGTACGTTATTGATTGAGTAAATGTGTGAATATGCAGTACGTTACATTTCCTATGTAGTCAATGCACTTACTGCAATATGCAGTAACTGTCCATAACGGTTATAAACAAAGGCCCGTTGTGGTTAGTAATAACAACGGGTTTTTAACCAATAACCGTTGTTATTTCTCTATCACAACGGCTATGATGAACCGATGTCATTACTTTATCACAACGGTTGTGGTCACGAAAACCGTTGTGGAAAGTAATAACAACGGGTTTTTAACCAATACCCGTTGTTATTGCTCAATATTATTATTTTTAATTAAAAGATATTGCAGTCCAAACCCGTGAATAAAAAACAGCAGAACCAGCATTGATTAAAGCATCCATTGAACATCATCAATGGCAGCTTAACCCCTCTATAAATACAGCCTCAAAACCCCTCCTTTAAATATTACATAACCCTAATTAATTATTCCAAAAATTAACATCATCAATGGCAGCAGTTAACATTCCCAACGATGAGACGACCCTTACAAATTTGATTGCAGGTGAGGAGGAGGCTCTTGCCGTAGTTCCCGCTGATCATCACCCATTGATTAAAGGATTCATTGAACATCGAAGGGATTATTGGATTAACAGGCGTGAAGCAGTCCGACTTGTCAACCAAGCGTCGTCATCATCATCGTCCTCTGGCTACCCACTTCGGCCTTATACTCGCAGGTTGGATGCCGCAAGAGATATGTTGAGCTGTACCCGTCCTACCTTATCTCCACATGCAAGACGTGTACTTGCAGGCATTGAATCTGTTATTGCAAAATACGAGGTTAATGATCCAGAATTCATCAGTATCATCAATATTGTTCCGGATTGTTGGTGGCAGTGTGAGAAAAGCTTTTTACTCTTAACCGGAATTGTTCCGGATTATTTAACATCTTTATTTATTTGATGTCGGATGAATGTAATGTACTTTAATATAAAATCTAGGTTATTCCTAATTAAATCAATGAGAAAGAATGTTGTTTAAAGTGTTTGAATTGATGTTCAATATTTTGATGTTTGATCAATAGCGATAATCTACTATATATATATATATATATATATATATATAGAAGTATATAAATAAGGGTTTAGGGTTTAGGGTTTAGGGTTTAGGGTTTAGGGTTTAGGGTTATTTTGAAGTAACACACGTATACTAATAATGATACTTAATAATTAAAAGTGATCCGACCCGAAAATGATACTTAATAATCATCACGCGGATAATAAATAAAGATTTCTATCGAATTAAATTAAATAACCCGATACTAGCTAATTAATTTTGGATCGGACAGTTTCAGGTTTGTGATGCAAAAACGGCCCGACGACTCGATATATAACCTTATCCGCTAGCATATATATTAACATTTAAATGATCGAATTAAATTAAATTAAATAAACAGACACACGAATAAACAGACACGAAAGCCGAAAGGACACGGCCCTTGCTCGCTGCTCCGTCACCCAATTAAACTAACCCGGTAAAGTTACATACCCTACGAATCTAACTACCTGGTCGGAATATGGCCTATTATTATTAACCATTTATTTGTTGATAAAACGTATGTACATACATACACAATAGTATATATATTATATATAGGTGGTAAAAACGCAATAAACCGTCCTTTTTAATTAATTTGAGCATATATATATATATATATATATATATATATATATATGCATCGTCAATATATCCGTCCCTTTTATTAGCGTACTTGGATGAACGAAGTCGATCGACCCCATATATATATATATATATATATCATCATTATTTAATTTGGGAAACATTGACGTGTATATATAATACTTGCATGTGCATTGATGAATCTGTTATTATTGCAAAGTAGTACGAGGTTAATGATCCGGAAGTCATCATCATTAATTATTATATATATATCATCAATATTATCATCAATATTATTGAAAAGTAGTACATACGAGGTTAATGACACGTGCCCCCGACCCGGCCCAAAAGCGATCGACCCGAAGTACGTAGCTACTAGCTCTAGATAGTGGATTGCCCGATCCGTAACTGGCCACCCGATCAGTTTCAGGTTAACTAGTGATGCATGATTATAATAACCAGGTCCTTAATTAAAAAGAAAATGACCCGATTCGAGAATCACTAGATAGACTCGATATATATATATATACCACATCCGCTTGACCCGGAAATTATCGACGATCCGCCCAATTATAATCATTCCCGAAACAAACACGAAAGCCGAAAGGACCCTCGCTCCGACCCGAACCAAACTAATAATAATAACTAACCCGATCGATAAAGTTATTAATTACAAACCCGCCGAATCTAACCCGATCGGAATTGATTCCCAGGCCAAACCCGATCCGAGCTAATAATTAAACTTAACTTACGCCTATAATATAAAATTTAGAGCAAAGTAAAATAAATTAAATTAAATTTAGAGCAAAGTTAAATAAATTAATTTAGATCAAAGTTAATGAGTTTATTTCGTGCCTCAAATTTTAATACCGCGCGCGCGTATCTGAAAAATTAAAAAAAATATACATAATCTATAAAAACGGTGTTTTAGAATACCACCGTTGTTATTACTTTCAACAACGGGTCATAATAAATAAACCGTTGTCTTAGTGTTATTACTTTCTACAACGGGTGTGCTTTAACCGTTGTCATTACTCTATAACAACGGTGGTTTGTAGGATAGCCGTTGTCAATAGTTTCTCTTAATAAACCCTTTAGTTTCTCTTAATAAAAAATAATTTACAATCCTATAGAGTAAATTTTACACACGTACATTATCATCATCATCCTCCTCGTTTACAATCATCCGCGTTTACAACACAAATCTTTTTGTTTAGTATCATCATCATCCTCCTCGTACTCGTGATCATCATCCTGTTCTCTTTATCATCACCCTGTTCTCATTTTCTTTATCAGGTAATTTTTGTGTTTCGTCTTTAGGTTTTTAAGTTTGAAGTTCATCTTTTTGTTTTCATTTTCTATTTATCGTTCTCTTTATCATGTAGTTTCATTCCTTTCTAAGTTTTTAGAGTTTTAGAATCTCTGCATGACTCTTTATTTGTTCAGTTACTATTTCATTCATTTTAAGGTCTTAGGGTTTTAGAATCGCTGTATGCATGACTCTGTTCCGTTACTATTTCATTTCTTTTGAAGGTCTTAGTGTCTTAGGATTATCATGGGTGAAAAACGGAAAAGAGTAGAAAACCATGATAAGGGGGATAAGCCTGGTGAGAGGGGTGCTTCGAAGTGCTCTGCAGCCCTTGCAGCTATAGCGGCAAAAACGCCGATGGAAATAAAATGGAGTGTGAAAGGTGTTCCTACTGGTCCAAATGCTAGCCATTTATCCACTTGGATTGGAGTTACAACCAAACAGTTTGTGCCTATTGATTTAGATGATTTCAGGAATATAAATCCTGCATTGCAGAACTTACTCTTGAAACGTATAAAGGTATGATAATATCTTTAGCTAAACACCATTTTATTTTGCAGAAGTTACTATTACATAAGGCAGGAAGCCGTATAAAGGTTCGTGTAAAGGTATGATATTAGACAGCCGCTTATTAGTATATATGATGATGATGCAGGAAGCTTTCGATATTCCAGACTGCCATGATAAGTATCTATTACGTAAGGCAGCGGCAGTCTTAAGGCAGTGGAGGTGTGACCTTGCCAAATTACACTTGTATGTGGACAAGGAGACGGGGCAGATGCATAAGAGCCCACCGACAAAGTACCCCCACATCACTCAGCAACAATGGGATAATTATAAGGCGAAATGAGCTACTGAAAAGTTTCAGGTTAAGTATCCATGTCATATGTTTACATTTTTGTAAAACTCTACTTAAGGTTACATTTTTCTAAACGTTTCAGGTTACATTTTTCTAAAACTCTACTTGTATCTATATTTTTCTAATTGTCTCATTACTTGCGATTTTATATGATTTGAAGAGCGTTAGCGCCAGAAATCGTACTAACATCTCACAGAAGCGGGGGGTATATTATGGTTCTCGAGGCGGTTACAGATTGATAGAAGAAAATCTCGTAAGTAGCATCTATATATTAGATTTTTTTAATCATACTTGGACTTGATATACATGTATACATATATTATTTTTGAGTTAACGTGTAGGTGTCAAAAGGTGTGACCGACTTGAATCGGCACGTAACTTATAAAGAAGGGCACACGCCTAAAGGATCCCGAACATGTAACGAATATGATCAGGAAGTCTTGGCCAACATAGTAAGTATTATTTTTATTAAGACGGGTTTTTAATAACTTTATTGTGTAAGAATTATTATTATATTAATATTTAATTCTCTATTGTGTGGACCTAATTACTGATATTAGTTGCCTTAATTAAATAATGGTTAAATATATTGTTTCGGGTTTTTATTAGGAGTCCTAGTTTAAGTAGATTATGGTAAATAGTTACAGGCTATTTACATAACTGACTACTTATTCCATAAAGCCCCTCCTGCCACCTCTCTATATAAGTACACCTGTTTGTGCTTTAACCTAATTCATTCATATCAGCAACACACAGAAAGAAAGTGAATTAGAGAATAAGGAAGGTAGGAGAAGGCAAAGCAATAAGGGTTTATTCTTTATCTTTCTCAAGTAACTTTATTATCAGATCTGATGGCTGCACCACGTAAGTACCTTTCAGTAATTATTGCTTTAATCAAGATCCTATAATTTATGTTTACATGTGGTATCAGAGCATGGTTGTGATTATAGTTGTAATTCTGATTAATGTTCTAATTATGTTTTTATGAATGAATTTAATGTTTTAATCATGATGTTGTAACATTCATTCATAATTGATTGTATACCCTCATGATTGATAACGTATCCTGTTATGATGATCGTTTCCGCTGCCCTAATCGAATTATTTCGTTTTATTTGATTTATGATGATTATTATATGATTTATGATGATGTTTTGCACTGCCCTAATTCGATTTGTATGGTTTATTATGATTATTGTTGCGTATGAATGTCGTATGATCTATACCATACTCGATCGAGCTAATGCATCACTCGATCGAGATGGTTTAACAATGATGTTGCTCGATCGAGCTAATGTTCTACTCGATCGAGCTCTTAAGTTTATAATTCTACTCGATCGAGCTAATGTTCTACTCGATTGAGCCCTTATGTTTATAACTCTGCTCGATCGAGCTAATGTTCTACTCGATCCAGCCCTTATGTTTTGATTCTGCTCGATCGAGCTAGTGTTGTACTCGATCGAGGGGTCTTGTTTTGCCTTATTGTTTGATCGAGCTGTTGTATTACTCGATCGAGTGGTATCGTTTTGCCTTGTTCTCGATCGAGCTAAAGTTTTTCTCGATCGAGGTGTTTTTGTTTATTTTCTACTCGATCGAGCTGTTGTTTTACTCGGTCGAGGTCTTCCCGTGCTGTTTCGATACTTATTCTTTGTTTTCATTGTATGCTCGTATAATATTATGCTATTATGCTTAAAGAAGACCTTTGCATTATGACGAGTTGAAATTCACCACAGTGATTTCATCTCGTACGCGGTCAGATCTCATAATGTAATTGGGCATTCACATTATGTTGATGTTCACCACAGTGGACTCAAATTATGCAGTGAATATCCGACTAAGCATACATTCTTATTGAAGATTAATTATATCTTATGTATCGATTAAAGGAGATCTTCGCATTATGACAAGTTGAAATTCACCACAGTGATTTCATCTCGTACGCGATCAGATCTCATAATGTAATTGGGCATTCACATTATGTTGATGTTCACCACAGTGGACTCAAATTATGCAGTGAATATCCGACTAAGCATACATCCTTATTGAAGACTAATTATATATTATGTATCGATTAAAGGAGACTTTCGCATTATGACGAGTTGAAATTCACCACAGTGATTTCATCTCGTACGCGAACAGATCTCATAACGTAATTAAATTGGGCATTCACATTATGTTGATGTTCACCACAGTGGACTCAAATTATGCAGTGAATATCCGACTAAGCATCTAAATGGGGTGAAATAACTTGTATTAAGGTTTTACCCACAGGTAACCTGACATTAAAGTGAAACACTCATTAAAGAGAGTATACTTAATTATGTAATTAAGCATGCGTAGGTTGTCCACAGATACTGCACTTGCTTAATGAATGTTTATGAGTTACTCATTTAAGTCTCAAGTCTTAGTCATAATTGCTATTGTGTGATAAACTCAAAGCCTAATGTTCTGAGCATTGTTCATAATGCAGTACCGTTGCAAAGCTCTCTCAATAACCTGACAGTCTTTGCTTAAAGTTCTTACGACTTACCACTGCACCAAACTTTAAGTCCTCCATTTCGGAGACAGGCTGTACTACAGCCAGTAAGTACATGGAAATCATTAAGGAACGCTTTCAGACTACCGAGAAAGCGGTAGCTGGAAGACTTATGTCTGAACTTACCACTGCTAAGTATAATGAGAATGTGACCACCATGCAGCAACATGTGCTGCATATGACGAATCTGGCAGCTAAATTGGGAAAACTGGGAATGAAAGTTGAGGATCCGTTCCTTGCCCAGTTTATAATCAACTCTCTGCCAGATAAGTTTGATGCTTTTCACCTTCATTACAACTCCGTTAAAGAAATTTGGAGTGTTAATGAATTGACCAATAAACTGGTTCAGGAAGCAGCAAGAATCAAACAGAAAGATGAGGCTGATGCCTCAAGTAAGAATGGTGGTTTGCCCCAGGCACTTCATGTGCATCATGTAAGCGGGAAATCCAAAGGTAAGTTTAGAAACAGAAAGGGCATTAAGTCAAGCCCTTCTGATAAACCGTTTGCATCTGGCAAGAAGAAGGAAATTAAGAAGCAGGAAAGTTGCTCTTTCTGTAGGAAACTGGGCACTTTCAGCAAGACTGCATAAAGCATAAGAATTGATTCAAAAAGAAGGGTAAGCCTTGGCTTTAGTATGTTTCGAATCAAATTATGATGAAATTCCTTCTAATACATGATGGATAGATACAGGCTCTAATGAAAGTTCCTCCTTCTTGTGGCATCAACGTTTGGCCCATATTTCAAGAGAAATAATGAACATATTAGTTAAAAACAATATGTTACCTTCTCTTGATTTTACGGATTTTGGGACGTGTGTGGAATGCATTAAAGGTAAGCAAACCAAACACACCAAGAAAGGGTCCACAAGAAGCACTGCTAGAAATTATAATACAGACATTTGTGGTCCATTTGATGTTCCCTCCATGAGCGGAGAGAAATATTTCATCACCTTTATCGATGATTATTCACGTTATTGTTATCTTTACCTTTTGCATGAAAAATCTCAATCAGTAAACGCTTTAGAGGTTTACATTAAGGAGGTGGAAAGACAATTGGGAAAGAAAGTGAAAATCATAAGGTCAGATAGAGGTGGTAAATATTATGGCAAATATGATGAATCAGGACAACATCCTGGTCCCTTTGCAAACCTCCTTGAAAGTTTGGGTATTGTCCCTCAGTACACAAATCCTGGTTCTCCATGGATGAATGGTGTAACTGAGAGACGTAATCGAACCCTATTAGAGGCTGTGAGGACAATGATGAGTAATACCAATTTACCCTTGAAGTTGTGGATGCATGCCCTTATGACTGCTGTGTATGTTGGAAACCGGGTCCCCAGTAAAGCAGTTTCAAAGACACCATTTGAACTGTGGAAAGGGTGGAAACCGAGTCTTAAACATTTGCATGTATGGGCATGCCCAGCAGAGGCACGCATTTATAATCCACATGAAAGGAAACTCGATCAAAGAACCATTATTGGGTTCTTTATCGGTTATCCAGAAAAGTCTAAAGGGTATAAGTTTTACTGTCCTACACACAGAACAAGAATTGTGGAAACCGGAAATGCCAAATTCCTTGAGAATGGCGAAGTTAGTGGGAGTGATCAGGTAAGGGATGTCATAGTCAATGAAGTTAGGGTGGCAATTTCAGAGTCTCTGCCCCCAATTTCAATTGATGAAGTTCCACATAATGATAATGTTGACCCAGTCAATATTGTGGAACCTAACGTTGATGACCCTCTACTCCCGAATGATAACATTGCCACTGAAGTTGTTGATACAACTCCTGAAATAGTATTAAGAAGGTCCACAAGACCTAGAAAGCCAACTACTTCAGATGACTATTTATATCTACAATAATGTGAATTTGACATTATCCGGTTACGTTTTCACAAGCTATGAATTGTAATGATTCCGATAAATGGATTAATGCCATGAAAGAAGAGATGGAGCCTATAGCTAAGAATGAGGTCTGGGAGTTGGTCAATTTACCAGTAGGTCATAAGGCTGTCGGCTGCAAGTGGGTCTTTAAGACCAAGCGCGACTCCTCGGGTAATATTGAACGACATAAAGCCAGACTAGTAGCTAAAGGCTTTAATCAGAAAGAAGGCATTGATTATAATGAAACCTTCTCTCCAGTTTCTAAGAAGGATTCATTACGGGTCAATTTAGCTTTTGTAGCTCATTTTGATTTAGAGCTACATCAAATGGATGTGAAAACGGCATTCTTGAATGGGAGTTTGGAAGAAGAAGTTTACATGGCTCAGCCTGAAGGCTTCATTATTGATGGCAAAGAGGACAAGGTCTGTATATTAAAGAAGTCCATTTATGGACTTAAGCAAACTTCTCGACAATGGTATATTAAGTTCCATAATACCATTATCTCCTTTGGGTTTCAAGAAAACACTGTTGATCAGTGTATATACCTGAAGATCAGTGGGAGTAAGTTTGCATTTTGGTCCTATATGTCGATGACATACTTATAGCAAGCAGTGATTTAGGACTATTACGTCGAACTAAAGATTTCCTATCAAACAACTTTGAGATGAAAGATATGGGAGAGGCGTCCTATGTGATCCGGGTGAAAATATCTCGAGACAAATCACAAAGGACATTAGGGTTGTCTCAGAAAGTCTATATCGGTAAAGTTTTAGAAAGATTCAACATGGTAAAATGTAATCCCAATGAAGTTCCTATTCAGAAAGGGGATAAGTTCAACTTAAGTATGTATCCTAAGATTGAGCTAGAACGAAATACCATGAAAAACTTTCATTATGCATCTCTGGTTGGAAGCTTAATGTATGCGCAGGTCTGTACAAGACCTGACATAAGTTTTGCAGTAGGTATGTTGGGTCGATATCAGTCCAATCTTGAAATGGGTTATTGGATATGCTGACTCAGATTTTGGTGGATGCGTGGACTCAAGGAAAAGCACTTTTGGTTATGTGTTTGTTTTAGCTGGGGGAGCAATCTCCTGGAAAAGTGCTAAACAAACAATTATTGTCTCATCCACTATGAAAGTTGAATTTGTAGCGTGCTTTGGGGCTACTATTCAAGTTTTATGGTTGCGGAATTCTCCTACAGGGCTTAGCATTATGCATTATGTTGCAAGGCCGTTGAGAATTTATTGTAATAATACCGCAACTGTCTTCTTTTCGAAGAATGACAAGTATTCTAAAGGAATAAAGCACATGAAAATGAAATACTTGTCAGTTAAGGAGGAAGTTCGGAAAAACACTGTGTCAATTGAGCACATTATGACTAGTGCTAATATAGCAGATCCTTTAACTAAGGGATTACCTCCAAAGACATTTTTGAAGCATGCTATTGATATGGGTCTGGAGGATAATCATTAAGGCTTTTCGTTTATGTATGGATCATGCTAATGCTTTGTAATAATGACACTTATGTTTTGATTAATCAATTTATGTTTTATTATGATGATGATTTCCGAACACTTTTCTGTATCGTATTATTGTTATTGTATACATTATTCTTGCACGATTAACAGAATTAGTCCTTTTCCTCAAGGACATTATTTGGGGATTATGTTTGCTCCTTGTACAGACTGATTATTCTAAGTGATTGGTCCGTAGTACATGGAAGGACCACTTCTCTTTTATAGTAGTGTCTCCGCCATGACTCAACCAGTTGTTCAGGGATGATCAGGGTAATTAAGATAAACCCATTATGTATTCATTTAACCGTCCACGCGCCTTATGTTACAATGAAGAGTGACATTATGTTTTAATCAGTAATATGGTCCAAGTGGGAGAATGTAAGAATTATTATTATATTAATATTTAATTCTCTATTGTGTGGACCTAATTACTGATATTAGTTGCCTTAATTAAATAATGGTTAAATATATTGTTTCGGGTTTTTTATTAGGAGTCCTAGTTTAAGTAGATTATGGTAAATAGTTACAGGCTATTTACATAACTGACTACTTATTCCATAAAGCCCCTCCTGCCACCTCTCTATATAAGTACACCTGTTTGTGCTTTAACCTAATTCATTTATATCAGCAACACACAGAAAGAAAGTGAATTAGAGAATAAGGAAGGTAGGAGAAGGCAAAGCAATAAGGGTTTATTCTTTATCTTTCTCAAGTGATTTATTATCAGATCTGATGGCTCCACCACGTAAGTACCTTTCAGTAATTATTGCTTTAATCAAGATCCTATAATTTATGTTTACATATTGTTCAATTCTTGTATGTCTAACTATCTATTTATTTTAGTAACAAAAATAAAATTAAGTTTATTTAATATATTATAGGAGAATGTTCTGAAGGAGGTTGCGGAAGGGAAATTCACTCCGAGTGGTCGTGACGACGTTCTTGCTAGAGCGATCGGCCGTCCTGAGCATCCAGGTCGATTGAGGGGCGTCCCATTACATGTCGGAGTCACGAAATATTATGGGACAACAAGCTCGAACAAGAAGAAGAAAAACAAGGGGAAGGCTGACATGGTACCATTTGTTATTGTCATTTAAAATTCACATGTTATTGTTTTAACAAAATGCTGATTCTACATTTTGGGCGTGCAGGTTCAGTTATTGGCCTCCGTGATACTGAAGATGAATTCTGGAGGCAAGCCTTCCGAAGAAGAATTGAAGATGATGGAGGATGTCATTAAAAAGGGTGAGGTAGTGCAACAGATTTGTCAAGAGGCAGGCACTACTACCTTGCCAATACATGAGGAGACGGCTGAGAAGATGGGTGAGGTACCTACTGCTGTCGAGGTTTTAATACCTCAAGCCGATAAGGTAAATATGACTTTTTTTTTCTGCATTTGTTCTTTCCAGCAACAATGCCTTTGATTGATTTATTTTATTAGGTAAATGAGTCGGAAAAGGGGACGCAACTTGAGGAGACGGGTGAGGTACCTAATGCTGCTGAGGTTTTGATACCTCAAGCCGATAAGGTAAATACGACTTAACCATTTTGAACCTCTGCATTTGTTCTTTCCAGCAGCCATGCCTTTGATTGGTTAATTAATTTTATAAGGTAAATAACTCTGAAAAGGGGACGCAACTTGAGGAGCCGGCTGAGAAGACGGGTGACAATAAGGAGGTATGTAGAATATAAGAAGTTAGTATATGCTGTCAGTGCTAAATCTGGTCTGGACATGTTCAAGTATAATAGCCTACCCACCAACAATAAATACTTGTAACTAACTTTACATTATATACTCAATATAGATCATTTATGATATCTATTATATTTTGGTATTTAGTAAATAATGTGTAATCTTCAGGCCAAATACAAGCGGGTAGTTATGCTCACCGACCCTTCATCCAAGGATGTGGTTCGTGTTGCCCGGGGTTTCATCATATACCCAAAGCCCAATGACTCAGCGGAAACCATCTTGGTTCATGGCGTACCACTCTTGCCGAATCATGCAAAAGTGGAGATAACGGTAGTCGCGAAGGGCTGTGAAACCCGTAAACTGCCCGTCCCAGTCCGTGACGAACTTCTAATTCTGGCAGATGCGGTTAACTGTTTTGTCCAATGGCCTAATATCCACATTTTCCTGCCTTGTGATCAAAAAATTCAACAGAATGTAGCCGGGGTTAGAAAAATACATCTAATTTAACCAGCCTTTTGTCTTTGTTCATCACCTTCATAAATAGTGAAATTTATATGTTATATTTTTGTTTTGTAGGTAACAAAAAACATGGATAAGTCTAACTCGATAGACAATAATCTTTCTACTACCTCGTCAAAACAACAACTTGATGAGGTATTTAATCAACTCTCTTTATATTTTAAGTTCTACTATCGCCTCATCATTGAAAGAGCAACTTAATTTAGTTAGCCACATGTAGGTTGTGAAAGGTAGCACACCGCATCATTTCCCCAAGCTGAAAGAGGTCAGGAGTCTATCCGGTACTAAATATCATGGGAACGTTTACATGGAAAAAGTACGAACGGTGGCGATGCTGGACCTTTATAAGGAGGCTGGAGACGCATAGCAAGCGAGCAATTAATAATTATTCCGCTCGAGAATGATATTGTAGGGGTAGAACGTCAAGCAATGCTGGATTGGGAAATGCTAGCCGTTTGGGCTGGCCTTGACGAGATTGATGTCCAACACCTATATGTTTGGATGAAGTAAGTTTCTTAATAAATTAAATCATGCAGTATTCTAATATTCTGACTAAGATATAGTGTTTTTAATATCGGAATTAAAACCGTCATGTAGGTACTTGAACTCGGTTGTGATCCCCGAGACCAATAATCCACTTGCTCAATACGGATTCCTGTGCCCAAATGTTTTATCTATGCATATCGGGATGTTTTCGTATGAAGAACGTATAGATTATATTGCTGCGGAATTGGCGAAAAACAATAAGCTCATTTTTGCCCCTTATAATGAAGTCGGGTAATATATAATTAATATTACGATTCCAAATACAATTGCATTTTTATATGTTTGGTTATGATGCATGTTGTGCTTGTTAATAATGATGTGTCTCTCGATCTAGGAGACATTGGGTGCTAGCAGCGATCAATCCGACCAAGAAGAAAGTATTTTGGTTGGACTCTTTGCATAGACAACCATCCGAGACCTTTAAGAAGTTGATTATTAAGTAAGTTTATAATACTGATGATTTGGCACATAATATTAAGTTTCATTTATTATTATTAAGTAAGTTTATGTGACTTTCGGCCTCTTTCCTTTTTTAAAGGGCCTTTGAGAAGAAAAGAGCAACCGGCGATCAACCGACAGAATATTCTGATGATGGCCCTACTTTTATTACGATAACAGGGGTACGTACGCGCAAATACAATACCTTAATAATTAAGTGCATTAAACTAATTACGCATATACATCTGTCTTTTTTAATTACGCATTAAACTAATTGGTAATTGCCTTCTCGTCTCTTCGTTTATTATGTAATAATAGGTCCCTAAACAGCCGGATAGCATCCAATGTGGATACTACGTTTGTCGTTTCATGTTGGAGATTATTAGGCGAAGATATATCAACATTCCAGAAAGAGTTAGTAGTTTAATGTAGCTATTATTTACTTTTTTTCATTAGAGCTGATATCTTTTCTGCTATATATATATGATCGATGTTGCTAATTATGTATGATATGCCTATACTGTTGTTACCCTACTGATCGATGTCTTTTATTTGTTTTATCCGCAGTATTTAATCAACACGCCACATGTCCCTGAGTACACTAAGCACAATATAGACGAGGTAAGGGACTTGTGGGGCAAATACGTCCTTGAACATTAAAGAAAGAATAAATGAAACTTAGATTATTTTGGAAGCAGATAGGGAACTTTAATTTGTAGAAGTCATTAATTAGAGCAAGTTGTAAGTATGAATTGCTCTGAAAGAGATCATTTTGGTTGTATATATCATTTTGCTGCTGCTGTACATGAATTGCTCTGATTTATATATAGATATATCATTTTGCTGCTTCTGAAATTGGTTTATGCGTGCTGCTGCTGATTTATGCAGGATTTTCACTGGCAGGGGAACAAATTACAATTTTTTCAAAAACAATAATAAAAATAATAACAACGGTTTTTCAAAATTCATTAAAAGCGTTGTAATATATTTACCACCAAAACTTATCATACCTTTAACAACGGTGTATTCTAAAATACCTATTGTTATTAAAACTTTCCACAACGGCTTCTTTATTATATTCCGTTGTAATTAACAATATTCACAACGGGTTTGAAATATTAAAGCGTTGTTATAATCTTTCCGCAACAAAAACTAATCGGCCTTTAACAACGGTTTTAGTAAACAGACCGTTGTTACATATTTCTCACCAAAACTATTCACACGTTTTAACAACGGTGTACTCTGATATACCTGTTGTTATTAAAGCTTTCCACAACAGCTTGTTTAATATACTCCGTTGTAATTAACTATATTCACAACGGGTTTAAAAAACAATAGCGTTGTTATAATATTTCCCACCAAAACTAATCATATCTTTAACAACGGTTTTATTTAAGAGAACCGTTTTCGTATCTTTCCCACCATAATTATTCACATATTTTAACAACAGTTATCTAGTAATAACAACGACTTTGTACCGTTGTTAAAACTATTCACAACGGTAATTTCATTAAATCGGAACCGTTGTTAAAACCTTTAACAACGGAGGCTTTAACAATGTCCGCTTTTTAATATTACAACGGTTTTTAACCGTTGTCATAGCCTGTTTTTGTAGTAGTGTAACTCTACTAATAAACCAAATCCTCAAGAGAATGCAATTTACCCAATTTGCAACTCATCATTTTCAATCATCAGAATTCCTACAAAAATATTCCATAATCACCAGATTTCAAGCCAATAACCTAATTATTCAGATCCATTTAGTATCTACTAAAGTCCATCGGCACGGTAGACTCCACAACTAATAATCCATATGAAAGACTCATTACGTACTCTAATCTTCTTAGTTTCATCAAAACTCTTACTAGAAACCACCAACCAAAATATTTATATCTAGGGAAACATGATCGCTAACAACTACAAGTAAAAGGAGACTTACCATGAAAATCCTTGGTTCAATTTACTTCAAACTCATTATCCTAAATTTACAATGAACTTTCTCATCTTCGAAAGTCAAAACACAATCAAAGCAATAAACATAATCATCTAAGATCCAGACTAGCCTCATCCAAAGTCTCACGACGAGGGAAAATCCACAATCCATTATCGGTTATAATGATTCTTTAATACGCCATAACATCCTTAATTCGATCATTACCACGCTCGAAGCCTCAAATATAATTAGTCACATTAGCAAACTATGGTGGATACTAATCCTCAAGATAAATGGGTTCACCATTCTAACTCTATAATCCATAACAACTGAGGACTCACTATCCAAAGCTTGCAACGAACATTTCTCAATCTCAAACTATGATTCCTTAAGAATAAAAGAGAATTACTAATTCCAAACCACAAATGATCAATCACTTGGCAATATTCAAATCATCTATTTCATCTAAAACTCAAAATGAATCGATTTTCATTGATGACAAAACTCCTCAAACTTTGGTTACCGGCTTACTTACCCTAAAGCAAAGCCTCTTTTAGAATCCACCAATTAGAGACATCTAATTCCCAAATGAAATCCCAAGCAACCGTAATAGTACCCAACAACAACGAACTATTATCATGATTAACTAAATTCTCAAAATAACACTAGAGTACCAAGCTCCAAATCCAAAACTACTAGGAGAAGATACATTATCACTATTAGGATTCATCCTACAGTTTAAGTCCTATTTTCCATGATCAAATACAACCTGAAATTTGCTCAATCCAAAAACACATATTCTAACTAAAGAATCCCAAATTACATCACGCTTATTCTCTGAGCCTTACAAACGGAATATCCAATCCACTAGAGAAAAGATGAAGGAGCAACGAGATAGAAAACGATAAGGAATCTCAAGGAGAACACGGGAATAAATAAGGCACGAGATTACAAGAGAGGAGCGCTGAAAATAACGAGGTCAAGGAAGAGACAAAGCAGATAGTAGAGTTATGAAGATATCTGTGTAAGAAAGAAGATACGAGCATGCGATTTCTTAAAGATTAATCTTGACAAAAACATTCAAGAATGGAAATGAAAAAGGGACAATGGCACGAGTAAAGGTTTAAGGTTTAATCCACAAAATTTCTCGTTTCAAACCTAGGGTGATAGCAAGGCAAATCATCCCGATAACAAAGGTCTCTTACAATGGACCCTCGTATCACAAATCATCAAAGTAAGGTACACCTAGATTTAACAAATCGATTATAACCCAATCCATCCATCCTTTCATATAACACGGAATCCCAATTGCGGAATTGCAACTCAAGCATAGTAACATTCCTTTAGCTCAAATATTCAACACAACCTCAAAGGTTTCTTTAACTGAAGGACTAACAAATACTCCCTTATACTCGGTCATTTTTAACTCATATAGCCCACGAGTTCATTATTAACAAAGTACAACCTCAAGTAAAACATCATTATTAGCGTCCCAAGGTATTTCCATCATAGCTCACATCATCGAATCTCGCTCATATCTATAATCCTCAAGTAATATGGTTCAACTTACAACGAAACCTTACTACTTCAAACGAGTCTCCGATACCATAAGATAAGATCGTATCTTTAAATCCAAAAACTATAGCCAAATGCTTTTCCACCAAGCCTATACTCACAAACACACAATAGGAAACCACAAGACGTCACTTAATCTCAAAAGTATTTCGCACCTCAAGATATCATTCTAAACTTCTTATTTACACCAATTAGACATATCATAAGCATGGTCTTCAAGACAATACTAAACTTCTAAGTCCAAAAGACTAAATTACTAATGAGTTAAGAAGTCATAGCCAACTCATTCGACCTTACACCATCGAATATCATGAACTATTTACACACAAGTCATGGCAAGCATTTATACATTAAAATCATTAAACATACCTTACCACACTTTCCTCAAGGATACCAACTCTCACCACTAGGGGAGAACTTAAGTCTACACAATTTTTCTCGAATCCCAAATTCATTCCAATCAACACTAACATTCCACCAAGTCTAAAATTCTTCCGACCAAGTACAATATGCCACAAACAAAAGGGTATGGTGTCCACAAAAGGTCACATAAGAAGTTGAGGGTACAAATTGATAAGGAGGAGAAAAGTAACAAGAGTAATTTCCAAGGGGAAAAGAAGTTAGATGATGAAGAAGCACTTAGATAGAAGGAAGAGAGCATGATACATTAAGGACGAGAGAAAACATCGATGAGGAAGAAATACACTTCAATTAGGCTTGTCAATCTTCAATCTTTGGCAGAGGATACTTCTTCTAGGTAACACATGATCCACCTCAAGACGGTAGATACAAACAAACATAACATCACTCAACACAATCAACAAACAAGTTAGAACCTAACAAACATCAGGTACACCAAAGACTACCACCTTAGGTCCTTAAGTCTACCCATCTCTCATTGATTATTTCAAGGTCAAGTAGTTTAAGTTTAGGGTTCACGTGTGTGCGTCGGGAGCGTTAAAGCTCTGATACCAACTGTGACAACCCTCGCAAATGCGGAAATATAAAACATACAAGCATGTGAATTATATAGCGGAAAATACGGTATTTTAAAAACCTTTATACATGCAAGATAGAAAAATACGAGGAGTGTCAAAATATTACAAACTAAATAAAAATACCACAAGAGACGTAGTCTCTCAAAGTGTTAACAAAAGACAAAGTAATTAGCAACTAGCTAAACAACGTCTAGAGTTGTTTCATCCAGGGACAACGCCCGCTAGCTCACACCCGAACCCAAAATAGCATAAGCAAAAAGCCATCCATGCAAGCAACCTGTTCATTCATGAAAAACATGAACGCCACAATCAGTGGGGAGTAACTCCGGGTTCTCCCAGCCATATCACATTAAACGTACATAGAAGGAAGTACAAAAGTAGAGCATGCATACATATAGATATACATGTGAGAAACGATAAGAATAGATAGGCAATTCCATATATAATGATAAGAGCATAAGAGTTACAAGTCCGAATCCATCATGTGATACAAAGACTCGGGGAAGACACTCTTAGGCAACCAAATACGCTCACTAGGGCTTACATCTCACCGTTAGCGGTATAAGTTTGATAAGATTGAGACTCGACAAAACAAGCCATGCCAAGTCATCCAAAGATCATGAATAATCAATCATATAATCATCCAACCAAACGTACAATACATTGACGACATCTCTCACGGTAAATGAAATGCACTAGCACCGTGTACATGGCAAGTATGATTAAAAGGCATCCACAGGATAAGCATTTCCCTGAACGCATACACGATCACATTTCGTATATGTAGACTAATTTTCTCCGCTAGGACGACGATAATAATACGGTCCTAGTGTAAACCTGGCCAGACTCTCGGAATAACGTGTTCCGATTCGACATGCGATAAACGTTTCGCATCCAAGACTCGGTCAATCATAAACGCCGAGTACCCCAAATTCGGTCTACATTCACAAAAGAGGCGGAAAAGAGCACAAGCCTCACAACAAGCGGTACGCTACATGCAAATAAACACCACCTCGCAAGTACACAACATTTGACGGCCAGGTCGATCAACGCAAAGCGTTCGCCTGCCAACAACGTCGTCGTATGCCCACTAACACATGCAATTAAGCATTAAGGATACATCCCCATTCCGACATTCCAGCCTTACGAACGTGGAGGTAGCCAAGGGAATTAGAGTATAAAGCACATAGGAAATTAGTGCTCAAACCGTAACTTGTGTAAAAACCGACTTAAAGATGGACATACCAAACACCGTCACAAAACATGAGAATAGGGAATTATATAAATTTAACTATGATACAAATGAGTCAATAAATGATACATAAGCATTAGAACAAGTTTATGAAGCCCATAAATAAGAAACATAGATCCCCTCTCCAAAACAACGTTGTTTGGAAACCAACTAAAACAAGGGTCCACTTCAAACGGTCCTAACTAGAGTTCTAGACATTCAAATGCAAAAATTCAAAATGGAGGTGATAGCTTATCCTCTTACGGTTCCAACAGGATGTTACAAGGCCAAAACAAGCAAGTAACGAAGGAGATATGATCATTTTACGAAAAGGGGTCAGTGTAGGAAAGCTGCAGTCGACTTGTGAAACTGGCAGCAAGCAACGCTGCCAGCACCCCACGACGCTGCCAGCGTCAATGGACGCTGCCAGCGTTAATGGACGCTGCCAGCGTCCTGTCTCGGGCACGAAAACACGAATTTCACAATTTCACTTAGGCATAACACAACATCATCTATCATTACAAATCATCAATTCTCATATCAATTATCAATTAACAACAACAATCATCAACAACACAATTCCTAAGATTACTAACCTTATTCTAAAAATGATTTCTAACATAGAAAACACATATAACACGTAAATGATATCGAGTAATTACCGACCGATTAGTTGGACATATTGACCAAGTCAACTCAGCCATGGCAGCAACCGAAATTTATGTTACCGACTACATAGTTGGTCGGTAGTTTACCGACTGAGTTTCAGTCAGTCAGTAATGTACATTAACCGTCGCGAACGAGAACTCTAATTATCCAGATCAAATCAAAGTTAAAATAGTGAAATCAAAAATCAAAACAAACGTTAGTAAGTGCAGGACTAGTCACCAGACGTCTCCAATAACAAGTCAAAATATCCAACCAACGCAAAAATCCAAATATAAAAGCGAAAGTAATCTATTTTCTGCAGAAAGAGGGTACAAAATTCACCCTTAGACTTCGTTGAAAAGTTAAATTTTGAATAAAATATGGAAATTTGAAGATTTTCTCAAAGATAAACTCAAAATAACATGACATTACACGTACATAGAGCGGCTCGAGCATCACAAACACAGTTCAGGGTATGAAAATGTATACAAAACACGCAAAAACAAAACAAATCGAACTCTTAGGGATAAGAAGATCAAGATAAAGTCGGCAGGAAGATCTACAAGAATTCGACATCACTAACTCTACTAATAAACCAAATCCTCAAGAGAATGCAATTTACCCAATTTGCAACTCATCATTTTAAATCATCGGAATTCCTACAAAAATATTCCATAATCAAGAGATTTCAGGCCAATAACCTAATTATTCAGATCCATTTTGTATCTACTGAAGTCCATCGGCACGGTAGACTCCACAACTAACAATCCACATGTAAGATTCATTACGTACTCTAATCTTCTTAGTTTCATCAAAACTCTTACTAGAAACCACCAACAAAATATTTATATCTAGGGAAACATGATCGCTAACAACCTCAAGTAAAAGGAGACTTACCATGAAAATCCCTTGATTCAATTTACTTCAAACTCATTATCCTAAATTTACAATGAACTTTATCATCCTCGAAAGTCAAAATACAATCAAAGCAACAAACATAATTATTTAAGATCCAACTAGCCTTATCCAAGGTCTCACGACAAGGGAAAATCCACAATCCATTATCGGTTATAAGGATTCTTTAATACGCCATAACATCCTTAATTCGATCATTACTACGCTCGAAGCCTCAAATATAAATAGTCACATTAGCAAACTATGGTGGTTACTAATCCTCAAGATAAATGGGTTCACTATTCTAACTCTATAATCCATAACAACTGAGGACTCACTATCCAAAGCTTGCAACGAACATTTCTCAATCTCAAACTATGATTTCTTAAGAATAAAAAAGAATTACTAATTCCAAACCACAAATGACCAATCACTTGGCAATCAGACAACCATTCAAATCATCTAGTTCGTCTAAAACTCAAAACATATCGGTCTTCGCTTATGAGATTATTCCTCGAATCTGGTCACAAATCTAAATTTCACAAGTAGTAAGATTCCTTTTTAGAGCGTAACAATTTAAGACAACAATTTCCCCAAACAACCTCCAAGGTAACTATTCCAATATCTCGCAACAACGAACTATTATCATGATCCACTCAATTCTCAAAATACCACTACAATACCAAACTCCAAATCTAAAACCACTAAGAGAGGATATATTATCACTATTAGGATTCATCCTAGAGCTTACGTCCTATCTCCCTTGATGAAATAAAACATGAAATTTGCTCAATTCAAGGACACATATTCTAAGTAAAGAATCCCAAATTACATCACGCTTATTCTCTGAGCCTTACAAACGGAATATCCAATCCACTAGGGAAAAGATGAAGGAGCAACGATATAGAAAACGATACGGAATCTCAAGGAGAACACGAGAATAAATAAGGCACGAGATTACAAGAGAGGAGCGCTGAAAATAACGAGGTCAAGAAAGAGACAAAGCAGATAGTAGAGGTATGAATATATCCGAGTAAGAAATAAGATACGAGCATGCGATTTCTTAAAGATCAATCTTAACAAAAACATTCAAGAATGGAAATGAAAAGGGATGATGGCACGAGTAAAGGTTTAAGGTTTAATCCACAAAATTTCTCCTTTCAGACTTAGGGTGATAGTAAAGCAACTCATCCCAATAACAAAGGTCTCTTACAAGGGACCCTCGTACCACAAATTATCAAAGTAAGGTACACCTAGATTTAACAATTCGACAAATCGACTACAACCCAATTCATCCATCCTTTCATATCACACGGATTCCCAAATGCGGAATTGCAACTCAAGCATAGTAACATTCCTTTAGCTCAAATATTCAACATAACCTCAAAGGTTTCTTTAACTGAAGGACTAACAAATACTCCCTTTTACTCGGTCATTTTAAACTCTAATAGCCCACGAGTTCATTATTAACAAAGTACAACCTCAAGTCAAACATCATCATTAACGTCCCAAGGTATTTCCATCATAGCTCACATCATCGAATCTCGCTCATATCTATAATCCTCAAGTAATATGGATC